>BOPM01000962.1:34284-75593 GCA_022179025.1 Porites australiensis | reverse complement strand
TTCATGGTACTCTATGGCTTTCTGAAAATCTCCAAGGATGTGATAGGCGTTGCCAAGATTACCGTACGCTATTCCTTCTCCTGCCCTGTCTCCCACTTCTTTCGAAATTTTGAGGTGTCCTTCATGGTACTCTATGGCTTTCTGGGAATCTCCAAGACGAAAATAGGCGTTGCCAAGATTACCGTACGCGCTTCCTTCTCCAGCCCTGTCTCCCACTTCTTTCGAAATTTTGAGGTGTCGTTTATGGTACTCTATGGCTTTCCGGAAATCTCCCAGACTGTAATAGGCGATGCCTAGGGCGTGCTGGAAATCTTTAAAGTTGACAAAGGGGTCGCCAATATTACCATTAATATTTGTGGTTTTCATATTTTTTTTGGCTGGCCTTGCTATTTGAGGTCAGCCACATATTATGGTTTCTTTTTTCTGCTGATAACATTCCTCTTTATGTACGATAACGAAGAAGGTCTGAAAAGTAAAATTAAAAGGTAGAGTAAAAGCTTATTTATTAGTTCCTTTACTATTTGTTTTTGTCTATCACAGTCGCATTTGATTTGCCTCGAAAAGGGATCCTTCTACGTGTTTTACGTCGTTGTATATATGACTTGATGGACTGGGGTCTTCTCTAAAAAAGGAAAATATTAACATTCGTTTGGTGATAATAATCGAAATTAAAAAAATAAACAACAACAAAGAAACAGATTTACCATTGTTTAAACATGGTGTATATATAGAGGATATTATATGGTCGCGCGGAGATGCGACAATTCTCTTCGAGTGTTGAAAAATATTTCACGCGTTCGCTGCGCTCAGTGGTTCATATATAATAGGGATAGCCCCAAGGCCCCTGGCCCTGCTCGGTTCCAGCTCAAGTCCGTAACTCGGTGTGAAAACCTGAGGAGTTTTCCTTTTTTCCCTCCTATTTTCTTAAGTAGATCTATAAGTAGGATGAGGATGATCGTCCAAGGGCTGACGTAGTACTAAATAGGACCGTTGCAATGACACTGACTGACGCGCGGTAATCATCTGCAGAGTCAAAGTGAGTTGTATTACGTCAGTTGATGGTACAGTCGAACCTCCTGACGCGACCACCTCCCATAAGAGACCGCCTATCCAAAACTCATGCGCCAAAACTTTCCCAGTCAAAGCCTTACAGTTGGAACCTCTAGTAAACGACCACCTCCCGTAAGAGACCGCGACCACTTTTTGGGCCTGAAAGTTTAATGATTTTCCATTGTTTTTAAGCTCTTGTAAGCGACCACTTGACGCATTCTCTGATCTATATGCTGTGTACCCTATGCTACTTAGAATATACGACATGTACGAAGAACTTTAATAACAACATTGAACGACACATGGCGTAACTTAGAAATTGCATACAGTAAATTATCTTCCATAAAGTAGATGCGACAGCCAATGTCTCTTTTTATCTTACTTTGCGCCCGTGAAAAGCCATTCGTTACAGGAAAGGAATGTCCTGGCGCATCTGCTCACGGTAGATCACCACGTCAAAAAAATATTATATAATTATATTCACTAGGACAGTTACAAAGGCTTCATAACGCAATATCAGACAAAAACAAAATTTAAATTTAATTTGCTTTGTTAGCTTTAAGAACCGGAATTGAGAAATGTACTACTCGTTACGGCCGTCTTGACCCGTAACGGCAATAGTTTTTGGAATTTTCCGGTTAGGTCAAGTTAGTCACACTACATTACTGGGGAGCAGAGGGACTGAGGGAGGGGTGCGTGAAAATGACGCTTATTGTTTCCTGCTTAGAATGGCTCACTTCCTTATTTTCATTCATAACGGTGGAATTTGAAAAGGTACTATACAGCCCCGACTTAAAAATGGTACTCATGTTTCTTGTTACGAAAGTCTTCCAAAAGGGTACAATGTTCAAATGAGTAACTGTTTAACTTTCACATGAGATGCTACGTCACGCAATGGTCAGCGACAAGCCCGGTGCCCTAAGTGTGCAACCACTTTCTTCCTCAGGAAAATTAAATTGGTAACCCGGTTAAAATCGCCTTTCGGCGATTCTTGTTAAATCTATTGATCTTTATGCAATTTTCATTGCCGTCCCCGTTGAACATTACACGATTTAATTTGTTTTGTTTATAAGTATTATTAACCAAAGCTTCTCTTTTAGCCCTGGGTAAATCTATATATTACCTGTTGATTCAGTTATTTTACATTGGTATGCATGTGGGACGGGCGGGCATACGGTTACGTGATTACCAAAATTTCTCGGGTAGGTAGTTTACCACTGACATTTTTTATATTAGCTGTAGGGCTGCGCTCGCGCGCGTGGAGCTCCGTTATAATGCATTTTTACGGTAAAGGAACCTTGGAGTTATAGTGTAACTTCAGCTAATGCAATGCCTACCTTAGTTAGCAATTGCCAAGCAGTTTTGATAATTTCCTTGATTTGTCGCGAAGAAAGGGTCTACAAGGAAATCATATTTTGTATGACAAGTTTAATAAGTATAAAAGTAAAAAAAATTAAGTCATCACCATAGGGAACCCACGCTCTTATCTGTAAACAGCAAATGGAAATTAAATAAGAGATTAAATCTTACCTGTTTTGTTCTGTTCTTGAATCTGCTGGGGTGCGAAGTGAAATGGAAGTTGTTTTACGATGTGTGAAAACGATGTTCAAGTCCACGCTTTGACCGTTGTTGATTTTATCACTTATTTAAATTCCATTTGCAATCTACAAATAAGAGCGTGGGTTCTCCCTTAGCCTGCGTGACAGGTGTTTGAAAGGGAAGGGAAATAAAGGGCAAAACGCGAAACCCGAGGGGCCCGCGCATAAAACTCCCTTTCCCTTCCCTTTCAAACGCCTGCCACGCCCCAGGCTAGTTCTCCCTATGTCCTCATGATCTTTTTTATCCAACGTTGAGCTACATTTGTTTGGCCACGGTTTTTGCAGTGGTTTTTAACCTTTACATTATAAAAGTCAAATGCATTTTCCCTCACAAAATAACAGGGCTTGTACTAAGCTTACCAAAAGTAACACACAACCCTTCTACAGAGAAATAGTTGAACCTATGGGATTTTCCCCTTTCCTTAATTCCTCGACTTAGTCGTTTCTTTTGGCTGTTAAAAAGAAAGTGACAGGTGTCAAATAATAACAGCCAAAAAAACCGACTAAATCGACGTTTATTATTTTTATAGAAAAAATAAGTAAGAATAATGATATTTAGCGTTCGCAGACCTCAGCATTTTATTTCTCAAACAAAGTCTCAACGGTCGCTTGTAACGTGACACCGACTCGCCTTTGCGTTTACATAACAGCCCCGTAGAGTGAGCTTGGGGCGCCTGTGGTTGGAACAGCAAAAAGGTGGCAGCGATCGCTTGATAGAGGTGCATGGCCGCTCAATAGAGGTTTAAATTCGCATTCTTTGCTACAATTATTTCGGGGCATTGATTACTGGCCGCTTAATGGAGGATGGCTGCTTAATACACGGCCACTTAATGGAGGTTTAACTGTATACAGAGTGGGATGATAACCATGTATGCATAATAAATCAGTGAAAGGGCGGAGAGGAAATCCTACATGATGGGTAATATCGCTGAAAAAATCCCCTGTGATCTGAAAGATCAACACGTCCTTATTAAACAGACATAGTATGACAAAAGTTTAACTCTGGAGTCATCATTATGGAATTTCTGTCGCTGAGTCGCAGACGTCATCCTCGCGAAACGTCCCTCAGCGGCGACGAGCGAGAAGAAACGTCTGCCGTTCGCAAGCTATCACTTTCCGTATTCATCGGTAAGTAAACAGCTCGGGGTTTTCTACCCCCGGGGTGGCATGGGAACTCATTGATGGTTCTGTTTGATCAAAACCGAAGAAGAAGATGTGTGACGCGAACGGGGATGGGTTCTAGCGTTACGCTTTAAAGCTTTATGTTGCTTTAAAGTGTTGTTTGGTAGCCAGTAGCGCGCGCTGGCTCCACAGCGTAAGCAGTTCCTCAGATAAATGTAACCCCAAATTACTGAAGGTTTCCACTAGTTGTAATCAAATGTCGCCATCGCCCAAATGCACCGTATTTTTAACGATCAGCGTTAGGAAGAAGCAAAAATCTGGTTTTGTGCTGGCTGCAGTCAGCCTAAAAGAGTCTTGAAAATCACGATTCCATGATTTCTTTCTGTTAAAGAATAATAAAATTCGCACCCTTTCCAGTCTGGGATGTTTTTGTTCTTTCAGGGATTTACTGCTCACTCGGTACATCTTTAATAACTGAATGTCATTTATAGAAGAAACGTGAGGGTTTTGAAAATCCCCCGGTGGGGTACTCCCTATAATGGCGTATACGGACTGTTTTCCTTCATCAGATTCTTAAAATAAAGCTTAGCTTAGTCTGTTAAGAGCTTGATTTTATATGGCCGCTTTATAGAGGTGAGAAAAATAGGAAAACTCTCGTTGGAACAGCAAAAAGGTGGCCGCGATCGCTTAATAGAGGTGGCCGCTCAATAGAGGTTTAATTTCCCGTTCCTTTCTACAATTATTTCGGGGCATTGATTACTGGCCGCTTAATGGAGGATGACCGCTTAAATTAATAGGTGGCCACTTAATGGAGGTTCAACTGTATACAGAGTGGGATGATAACCATGTATGCATAATAAATCAGTGAAAGGGCTAAGAGGAAATCCTACATGATGGGTACTATCGCGAGAAAATTCTTCTGCGATCTGAAAGATCACTAACATACTTTGACAAAAGTTTAACCCTGGAGATGAAGAACCAAATGTATTTCTAAGGTAAAAAAACCTTGGAGTTCTAGTGTAACTTCAGCTAATGCAATGCCTACCTTAGTTATAAATTCCCAAGCAGTCTTTATCGGTTCCCTTGATTTGTCACGACGAAAGTGTCTGCAAGGAATTTATATTTTGTAGGACAAAATTAAGTTGAAAGTCAATTGCATTTTTCTTCACAAAATAACAGGAGTTGCACGAAACTTACCAAGCCACAATCAACCCTTCTACCAAGCTCGAAAAAGTTGAACCTAAGGGATTTTTCCCTTTTGTAATTTAGCTTTTAGTTTCACTTTGATCAGATTACGTCGACAAAAGTAAGTAAGTGCTTCCGGAAATAGCTCCAAAAATGCAGCAAACCAGGAAAAATTTGAAAACCAATGAAACATATGCGGAGTCACATTAAATCTAATATACACTGGGGCGGATACAGGTTTTTATAAGAGAGGGTTCAATGAAAAGTCCCCCCCCCCCCCTGAAGGAGGGTCTGGCGGCATACTCCCCCAGAAAATTTTGAAATTTTAAGTCCTCGGAAATGCGATTTCCCCCATTATGAGGCTTAGCCTGGTTATGAATTTATTGCATTTAAGATTGACTGTATTTACTTTATATTTTTACAAGTTCTTGACTGAAGCTGTTTTAATTTAGGGGGTTCGATCGACCCCCCCCCCCCCGAACTCCCCCTAGATCCGCCCCAGATACAGTTATTAATATTTCTCCGCTCGTAATAACAAAAGGCTCGTAAACTAGAGCTCTTGCAACAAATTCTGTTCACTGGTGGAATCTTCCAGCGAGGAAGTTGGTCTTTGACTTCCTGTTTTTCTCCTTACACTGACGATATGCCTCTTGTGTGACCTTTACAAGGCTCGCATTTTGTGTGTGATTTGAAGTAAAATGGAATTCTTATTGTCGCAGATGTGCTGTCATATAGCCTACCCGGCCCTAAGACTTTCTTGGCCGCTCGGGTGTTCTCCCAACAACAGTTTCCTCCTAAATACATTGGAATGGTTTTTTAAGCTATCCAGAGTACTTTAAGATATCTAGAAATGCATTCTAAGGGGCACTATAAAATTTGTACCTGTTCAGTCATCCTAGGGGAATTTTTGTCTTTACGAAATTACAAGGGCTTCAGTATTATTTTGCAGAAAATTCTAGATACAATTTAACGTATTACGAAAGTGAGAATTTTTATGATTCCTCTCTCCATCACATTTTTGAATCCGAAAATTTTAGGATTCCTTTTTGTGCGAAAAATAGCCTAACCTGGGCAGTGAAATGTAAAGAATTAAACTTCATAAAATCGTAGGGAAATAATTAGATAAGCTTCGAAAAGTGTACGTGAATGGAAGTCACTCATCTAGAAATTTTTAACCGTCCTCAAGCAATAGAAAATTCTAGGCAGCATCTGCTTCTCCGAACAGATATTTTACAGAAAACAGTCGTTGGGTGCCCTTGATTACTGGCCGCTTAATGGAGGATGGCTGCTTAATAGGTGGCCGCTTAATGGAGGTTTAACTGTATACAGAGTGGGATGATAACCATGTATGCATAATAAATCAGTGAAAGGGCGGAGAGGAAATCCTACATGATGGGTAATATCGCGGAAAAATTCTTCTGCGATCTGAAAGATCATAGACAACACCGACTAACATACTTTGACAAAAGTTTAACCCTGGAGATTAAGAACCAAATGCATTTCTAATGTAAAGGAACCTTGGAGTTCTAGTGAAACTTCAGCTAATGCAATGCCTACCTTAGTTATAAATTCCCAATTAGTCTTGATCGGTTCCCTTGATTTGTCACGACGAAAGCGTCTGCAAGGAAATTATATTTTGTAAGACAAAATTAAGTTAAAAGTCAATTGCATTTTCTATCACAAAAAAAACAGGACTTGCACAAAACTTACCAAGCCACAATCAACCCTTCTACCAAGCTCGAAAAAGTTGAACCTAAGGGATTTTTCCCTTTTATAATTTAGCTTTCAGTTTCACTTTGATCAAATTACGTCGACAAAGAGCTCTTATAACAAATCAGGGGCACCCAACGGCTGTTTTCTGTAAAATATCCGTTCCGAGAAGCAAAAATTGCCTAGAATTTTCTATACCTTGAGGAAGGCTAAGACATACTAAGAAATTCTAGATGACCGTTTCATTCATGTTTAATTTTTAAAGCTTATCTAATAAATTCCCTACCATTTTCTGAAGTTTAATTTTTTGCATTTCACTCCCTGGATTAAGCTTTTTTTCACAGAAAAAGGAAACCTAAAAAACTAGGATGACTGAACAAATATAAACTAGCGCCGAAAAGAATGTATTTCTACAGATCTAAAAGTGCTTTGTGTAGCGCATTTAGGAGAAACCCGTCGTTGCGTGCCCCTGACAAATTCTGTACATGATAGAATCTTAGTGAGAAAGTTGGTCTTACACTTCCTGTTTTTCTACTTACATTGCCGGATATACCTCTTGTGTGACCTTTAACAAGACTCGCATTTTGTGTATGATTTGAAGTAAAGTGGAATTTTTATTGTCGCAGATGTGCTTGCCTACCCTGCCCTGAGACTTTCTTGACTGAACCGGACTGGTGACAAATTTCAGTGGTAGTATTACAAAAGATAGTTTTCCCGCAACTTGGGTTTCCTCTGGTAACTATGTGTGGTCGTTAGGAATCGATGGCAGATAATATATTGTTTTTAAATATGTCCCTTGTAAGTTCGAAGTGTTTATTCGAAGTTTGGCTATTTAATAAGGATGTGACCGACGATAAAATAGCTATGATTACTATCATGTGCTATGCGCTGGAGAATTTTGGGGGCATTGATTACTCATGATTTAATGGAGGATGGCCGCTTGATGGTTCAACTGTATAATAGAGGTGCCCGCTCAATCGAGGTTTAATTTCCCATTCTATCCTACAATTATTTCGGGGCATTGATTACTGGCCGCTTAATGGAGGATGGCCGCTTAATAGGTGGCCTCTTAATGGAGGTTCAACTGTATGAGTTACGCTTTTTAAAGCTTTATGCTGTTTTAAAGTATTGTTTGGTAGCCAATATAGCGCGCGCTGGCTCCACTGTAAGCAGTTTCTCAGATACATGTAACCCCAAAGTACTAAATAATTCTACTAGTTGTAATCAAATGTCGCGATCGCCCAAATACACCGTTGTTTTCACTAGGTCCATCTTTAAAAAAATGAATGTCATTCGTATTATAAACGTGAAGGTTTTCATTCGGATAATGAAAAGCCCCGGTGGGGTCAGGCTCCCCATAATGGCGTATACGGGGAGAACGTCCTCTTCTATCTCGGAGTATTTTCCTTTATCATATTCTTAAAATATAGCCAACCTTAGTGTGTTATGACCGCTCAATAGAGGTGAGAAAAATAGGAAAACTCTCGTTGGAACTGCAAAAAGGTGGCCGCGATCGCTTAATAGAGGTGGCCGCTCAATAGAGGTTTTATTTTCCATTTCTATTCTACAATTATTTCGGGGCATTGATTACTGGCCGCTTAATGGAGGATGGCTGCTTAATAGGCGGCCACTTAATAGAGGTTCGACTGTATACAGAGTGGGATGATAACCATGTATGCATAATAAATCAGTGAAAGGGCGGAGAGGAAATCCTACATGATCATGAAAAACTAATGCAATGCCTACCTTAGTTATAAATTCCTAAGTAGTCTTGATCGGTTTCCTTGATTTGTCACGACGAAAGTGTCTGCAAGGAAATTATATTTTGTGAGACAAAATTAAGTTAAAAGTCAATTGCATTTTCCATCACCAAAAAAAAAACAGGACTTGCACAAAACTTACCAAGCTACAATCAACCCTTCTACCAAGCTCGAAAAAGTTGAACCTAAGGGATTTTTCCCTGTTGTAATTTAGCTTCCACTTTCACTTTGATCAAATTACGTCGACAAAGCAAATTCTGTTGACTGATGGAATCTTCCAGTGAGGAAGTTGATCTTAGACTTCCTGTTTTTCTCCTTACACTGTCGGATATGCCCCTTATGTGACCTTCACAAGGCTCATATTTTGTGTGTGATTTGAAGTAAAATGGAATTTTTATTGTCGCAGATGTGCTGTCATATACCCTACCCGACCCTGAGACTTTCTTGACAACCGGACTGGTGACTAATTTCAGTGGTAGTATTACGAAAATTAGTTTTCCCTCAACTTGATTTTCCTCTGCTAACTAAGTGTGGTCGTTACGAATCGATGGCAGATAATATTTTGTAACACAAGCTTATAAGTATAAAAGTCAATACCCATTTTCCTTGGCAAAATATCAAGACTTGTACAAAACTTACCTAAAGCAACAATCAACCCTTCTACCAAGAAAACGTTGCTTCGCGCAAAATGCCACGTTCACCTCGCTTGGTTCATTAAGCGTCTGTTATGCAGGCTAGTGACGGGGATGGGTTTTAGCGTTACGAGTTTTAAAGCTTTATGCTGTTTTAAAGTATTGTTTGGTAGCCAGTAGCGCGCGCTGGCTCCACTGTAAATTACTAATGATTCCACTAGTTGTAATTAAATGTCGCCATCGCCTAAATACACCGTTTTTTTCACTTGGTCAATCTTTAAAAAAATGCATGTCATTTGTATTATAAACGTGAAGGTTTTCATTCAGACAATGAAAAGCCCCATTGGCGTTAGGCTCCCTATAATGGCCTATACGGGGAGGCCGTCCTCTTCTATCTCAAAGTATTTCCCTTCATCATACTCTTAAAATAAAGCCAATCTTAGTCGGTTAAGAGCTTGATTTTTTATGGTCGCCTAATAGAGGTGACAAAAGTGGAAAAACTCTCGTTGGAACAGCAAAAAGGGGGCCGCGATCGCTTAATACGGGTGGCCGCTCAATCGAGGTTTAATTTCCCATTCTTTTCTACGATTATTTCGGGACATTGATTACTGGCCGCTTAATGGAGGATGGCCGCTTAATAGGTGGCCACTTAATGGAGGTTTAATGTATACGGAGCGGGATGATAACCATGTATGCATAATAAATCAGTGAAAGGGCGGAAAGGAAATCCTACAAAATCATGAAAAAACCCTCTAGGATCTGAAAGTTCATAGACAGCACGTACTAACCGTACTTTGACGCGCAAAAGTTTAACCCTGGAGATTAAGAACCAATTGCATTTCTAAGGTAAAGGAACCTTGGAGTTCAAGTGTAACTTCAGCTAATGCAATGCCTACCTAAGTTATAAATTCCCAAGTAGTCTTGATCAGTTCGCTTGATTTGTCACGACGAAAGGGTCTGCAAGGAAATTATACTTTTGTAAGACAAAATTAAGTTAAAAGTCAATTGCAGTTTCCTTCACAAAATAACAGGACTTGCAAAAACCTTACCAAGCCACAATCAACCCTTCTACCAAGCTCGAAACTCTCAGTTTCACTTTGATCAAGTGAAGTCGACAAAAGTGAGTCAGACGTAAGTGCTTCCAGAAATGCAGCCAACCAGGAATACGAGAAGTCACATTAAATCCAATATACAAATAATGTTTCTTTAAAGAAATAACAAAAGGCTCTAAAGCTAGAGCTCTTATAACCCATCTTTCAGTGAGGGCGTTAATCTTAGACTTCCTGTTTTTCTCTTTACACTGCCAGATATGCCTCTTGTGTGACCTTTAACAAGACTCGCTTTTTGTGTGTGATTTGAAGTAAAATGGAATTTTTATTGTCGCAGATGTGCTGTCATATACTCTACCCCTGAGACTTTCTTGACAACCAGACTTGTGACAAATTTCAGTGGTAGTATTACGAAAGATAGTTTTCCCTCAACTCCTCCCAATTTTCTACTGATCCGCTATAATTTTATCAAGGTACTAACAGATTTCCGCATTACATGAGATCGAGGCAGTTTACCAGTTTTAATCCTCTACTAATCCCATGGAATCAAATTACCCTCCCCTCCCTTCCCCCCTTGCTCCCAATCCCTTACCCCTTTTTGTTAACCTTTGAACAGGCTCTCCGTTTGGGGAAAAGGGTGAAAAAAACCTCGTGATTTTTTCAGATCACACTTTCCCCAAACAGAAAGCCTGTTCATAGGCTACCCTTTTGTCGCCTGCTACGCAGGCTAGACAAATTCTCGCTATCCGTGCTCATCAGTAAGCAAGAGAGGATCCTCTCCCTTCAGTAAGTAAACAGCTCGGCTCGGACTTTTTCTTCCCCCGGTATGGGATCTCCTTGATAGTTCTGTTTGATATATCAATATTGATATCTTAAACAATCGGAGGTGAAGATGTGGAACGGAGATGGGTTCTTCCGTTACACTTAAGGAGCAGTTCCTCAGATAAATGTAACCCCAAATTACTGAAGGATTCCACTAGTTGTAATCAAATGTCGTTATCGCCCAAATTTTTAACGTTCAGCGTAAGGAGGAAACCAAAAAATCTGGTTTTTGTTACTGGCTGCAGTGCCAAGAGTCTGTGAAATATCTTACGAGCATCTCCTACAATGCTGGAAAAATCACGGTCCAATGTTTTCTTTCTGTTTAAAAAATATAAGCCCCAACCTCTTCCCCTCTAGGATGTCTTTGTTCGATCAGAGATTTGAAGTTTTCTGTGATCTGGCGGCAATATAGTTCCCAGTCTCTTAACGGTCACCTCCCTACAACGGACTCAAGAGGAGGTCCCCGCTTTAACCTCGTTCCCAGGGTGTCTCTCTGAGAAAATGGGAGGGGCGGGGAATGCTTTGCTTCAGTTTGCTTCAGTACCTCTATTTGACTCTCTATATAGGTAGTCACTTCTCTAAAAAAAAAGAAAGAAATACGCGAAAGGTGTCCGTCTTACACGGAGTTGACTGTGCTTCAGTCGAACCCCCAGGGTATCTTCAGGTTTGACACATTTCCCCGTTCATTATTTTATCAGTGGTTGTGCAGAATCAGTAGATAGCCATACTATATGCCACACGCATCCTTTGATTCAATGATTACACCTGCACTTAACACCTCCACAAATCTTCTTTTCAGTTCCTGAAAAAGAAGTTGAATTAAGACTCGCTATATCTTCGGAATATCATTATGGTAGGTATAAACGTCGAGGTTTCTTTCAGAGAATGAAAAGCCACCGTGGGGTTGGGGGGGGGGGGGGGGGGGGAGTACTTCCAAGTTTCTATAATGGCCTGTACGAGAAGACTCCGCCCGAAAGGGGTATCTTTTTTAGGTTTGAGGTATATGAAAGAGAAGGGATTTCACTAGTTGAAGTATATGAATGGGTAGGAAAATCTGTCTATATTTTATATTTTCGATCTGTAAAATGGCCCAAACAAATGCTAACATATGCATTTTATGGCTGTGAAAAATTCCAAAACCGATTGCGCTATCCACGGGATAAAGATTTATCCATCGGATAGCGCTATCCACTTAATATTTATTCATATTTAAAGGCAGTGTATTTACAGCAATTATTTTCCCTTTACTCGGTTTTCTCAGTTCTTTTTAGAGGAATATGTTATATTTACATAATCCCTCACGGTATTATTCATTGTCTGAAAAGTTGGTGGTGGCTTTGATTGTAATAGGGGCGGAGTGCAGGGCTGAAACAATTAGTAGCTGATAACAATAACAGAACAATGGAATATATTTTTTCATTCCCTGCTCATATTCCCCGGCTCAACATGTTTAACCATCCTACCAAAACTACACAAGTCAGAATTTCTCGATTTAGTGTACTTACCACATTTTCTTGGACTTCACTAAATCTTTGGCGGCTGTTGTCATAGCGCAAACTAGAGATTCGCATGACTTACCGTGTCACTTTTAAACGAATCTGACATTACATCTCCAATGTTTACTTGCGAACGTCCTTGTTTGACTCGTTGGACAACTGACACAAAACTCTGTCTCGGTTGGAGGTCCGAAAGAGTTTCCAAAACTACTCTGCCTTAACGTTAAGAATAGTATTCCTCTGAGTTACTCATCTCTTTCTGGTAAACCGACTGTTTCACCACTCCACACGAATTCACAAATTTCCATATTTTAGAATTCAACCTCAAACAATGCGACTCTCTTGGGAATAACCATTTCTAAAGAATTAATTAAGGTAATTCCCTTGAAAATGATGTACTATTCAGATTTTTTATGTCCTCACCCCATCCCCTGAACCCCGCCCTTTCAAGACTTCCACAACTCGGGCTTAAAAGGAAAAAAATGGTGGCAGCCCCCCCTGACTGTCTTAAGGTGATGTTACACGGGACGATTCGCAAGAACGATTTTTAGCGCAACACAGCGTTGCAATGTTGGAACAATGTTGTAACGATTCGAAACAATGTCGCAACAATGTTGCAACGCTGTGTTGCGCTAAAATCGTCTCCTGTAACATCACCTTTAGAAAACCAAAACTGTATATCAGTTCCCAACATGAAGAACTAGGTTGTGAAGGGAGGGGTGACTGGGAGGGCCACACAGTAAGAACTAAGTTGTGAAGGGAGGGGTGACTGGGAGGGCCACACAGTAAGAACTAAGTTGTGAAGGGAGGGGTGACTGAGAGGGCCACACAGTAAAAGATTACTAGAGATCGAGACACTTTGGGGAGCTAATTAAGCTCCACTGACAGCTAAATAAGAAAGCTCACTAGCCGAGCTAACTAAACGTTTCTAACTAGGCGTTTCTTTACTGAAATCCAAGATCAGATCAAAAATCCGGATCATTGGGATTTTTCGTTAGGAAAAGAAACGTTGTATCCAAATGTGAAAACATGTTTTTCACTTAAACACCAGTGTGGAAACAGGTTTTTCCCTTCACAAAAGACTCAAAGCGGGGGGTCCCCGCTTTAACCTCGTTCCCAGGGCGTTTCCCTGAGAAAATGGGAGGGGTGGGAACTGCTTTACTTCAGTACCTTTACCTTTATTTGACTCTCCCTGTGTGTAGTCACTTCGATTGGGAGATTGCTGGGAAAAATTTGTGTGTTCCTCACTCCCAGCAAGACTGATGGAAGAGTTCCAAACCAGCAAGGTGTACCTTCAACATGTAACCTGAATTACTGGGAAGTTTCCCAGCAGACGTATCTCCAGGCACTTCTAACCGGTTTGGGTGAAGCCACAGGACAAAATTCAGACCTTCAGATGGGGGGTAGAGGGGGGCATAGAAACATGGGTGTGGCCAAAAGGCAAATTTATCCCTTCAGGGAGTGGGGAAGTTTCTGGCAAAAAACTCATGCCAGATATTCTACACATCAAATCCCAACAGAGACCCACAGTTATATTTTTCCACGCAACACTTTCCATCTTTGGACATATCACTTCTTCCAAACTCCCATCCAGCAAAAATTGACCTGAAGAACATATATTTTTTTAGAAACAGATCTATTGGGTGCCCCTGATGCATGTTATGGCTGTAAGAAATTCTGGAGCACGTGCTGGTTTTCTTATTTATTCATATTTTATGGACATTGTATTAACAGCAATTATTTTCCCTTTTCTTGGTTATTTTTGTTGTTTTTAAGGGAATCATTTGTTAAATAATCCCTCACAGTATTATTCACTGTCTAAAACGTTGGTGGCGGCTTTGATTGTAATAGAGGCGGAGTGCGGGGGTTGAAACAATCAGAGCTGATAACAATAACAGAACAATGCGGCAATATTATTTTTCCATTCCCCCGCTCATGTTCCTCTGAACATGTTTAACCATCCCACTGAAACTACACAAGTCAAAATTTTTCGATTTAATGTACTTACCACATTTTCTTGGACTTCACTTTCGTCGTCGGCTGTTGTCATAGCGCAAACTAGATATTCGCATCACCGGCCGCGTCACTTTTAAACGAATTTGACATTACATCTCCAATTTTTACCTGCGAACGTCCTTGTTTGCAACGTGACTCGCTGGACGACGGACACAAAACTCTCTCGAAGTGGGAGATACGAAAGAGTTTCCAAAACTACTCTGCCTTAACGTTAAGAATAGTATTCCTTTGAGTTACTCATCTCTCTCTGGCAAAACGACTGTTTGACGACTCCACACGAATGGAGCAATTTCCATATTTTAGAATTCAACCTCAAACAATTCGAGTCTCTTGGGAATAAGCATTTCTAAAGAATTTATTAAGGTAATTCCCTTGAAAATGATGTACTATCCAGATTTTTTTTATGTCCCCACCCCCTCCCCCGATCCCCGCTCTTTCAAGACTTCTACAACTCGGGCTTAAAAGGAACAAATTGGTGGCAACGCCCCTGATTGTCTTAGAGAACCAAAACTGTATATCGGTTGCCGACACGACGAACTAGTATAGGTTGTGAAGGGAGGGGTGACTTAGAGGGCCACACAGTAAAAAATTACCAGAGATCAAGACATTTTGGGCAGCTGACAGCTAAATAAGAAAGCTAACTAGTCGAGCTGGAAACTCAGAGTGCGTTTCTTTATTAAAATCTAAGATCAGATAAAAAATCTTGATCATTAGAATTTTTCGATGGGAAAAGAAATTTTGAAAACAGCTTTTTCACTTAAACACCAGTGTGGAAACAGGTTTTTGCCTTCACAAAAGGATATACGGACGACGGGGGAAACTCTACAATGCTCTCTGGGATAGGCCTTTTCCTGGGGACACTCGCTGGCTGCGAAAAGGAGCGGAATCCCTTTCGCCTGTTGAATACCATTGAGACAACAATTGTACACAGAACTTGGCTCCAATGTAAAGGTTTAGTCCAAGACGTAACCAGGATGTAACCGAAGAAATTCATACAAAGCACTTGTATTTAAGCCTAAGCTAATGATGCGATACAGATTACATCATAACTCGACGAGTCAAAATAACCGAACACAAAAATCATTTCTGAAAGACTATTGGAGGAAATGGAAGCTTGTAAGTGAAACATTAATTACTTCCAAAAGTTACACAAGTAGATAACCGTTCGTCACAGGTTGATTATAGCTCGTAGGCTACTACAATCATGACTCGACAAATAAGTTTACGCTCAATAAATATCAACAGGTTGTTTATGGTTTGGAGAAGCTAGGACTAAAGAATAAAGAATTTCTACATTGGCTTTTCATATTTTTTATCAGCGAAAGCAAAATAACTTAATAACAATAAATTCTCTCTTCACATTCCTCCATCTTAAGTTTCAGCTGTCCTCAGCTGAGTGGAGAAAAAAAATGAAGTTAAAATGATAAGTCTCTTAAAGAGAAAAAAACAAAAGCGCAGCGAATAAAACTGGAACCTTGTATTTTGCGTGTAGTTTTGAATTTTTTTTATATATTTGTTTTTCTGGTTTTTGAAATTTTGTATTTGATTTTGTGCGTGAACCGCGGCATAAACCGAACTAACCTGAATATAGGGGCCTCGGGGGTCCAATTAACAAAGCAATAAAATAAGCAAATAAAATAGAGTACGCTAACTGGAATTTGTAGCGTTTGTGCAAAGGACACTTCGTGAGGTCAATTCAAAAATTCTTTTTTTTTTGTTGCAAACTTGCGTAGAGCCATCCGTTCACGTGGTGTCACAGGGCTCAAGATGCCATGATATAGCACAGTTAAGACCAGATGTTGCTTTGAATGCGTATGACTAATTTAGTATAGAACCTTACGCTGTTGCTGGGGTTGTTTCAATTGCCCAACAAGGTCTCACAGGTTCTTACACTGTCCTAAGAAACCAAATCGTTTGTCTCCGAGTTCCTCGCTGTGTATCGATTGGCGACACGAAGATCCAAGTTGTGAAGGGGAGGGGTGACTGAGTTGGCCAAACAGTAAAAAATTACCAGAGGTCAAGACCTCCTGGGGAACTAAGCTCCACAGGTAAATAGCAAAGCTAACTAGCCGAGCCAAAAAACTGGAAAAACTGAATTAAGTACCCCTATCTATACGCAGTTAAACAAATGAATTCTGCGACAGGAAAAAGGGGTAGAGTAAACGGCAAAGTTACGACCAACTTGCAGATAAAAGGTGCCAACAATAGAAATACGAAAACTTGATATTGAAACAAACAACACGCGAACAAACCTATGAAATAGCAGTCCTATGCATAACTAAAAGCAAGTAAATGTAAAACTACAAAATTAGTGATTTAACTCAGTAATTGAATGAGCAATTTGATTGCAAAATTAGAATTAAGACCTTTGTAGACAGTAAGAGTAAACTGATCAGCCAAAAGAATAAAAACTACAACTGTGTAACTATAATAAAAGCATCAAAAACTATATCATATTGTCAATAGACACGTCTAAAATGACTCTGTAAAATATGATGTAATATTGAAAATAAGAATTGACTACTGATTCCTGATGTCCTTCTCAGGTGACTACTGAACAAGTTACCACCGCACAAGGTGTGTACACGACTAGTCTTCTAAAACAATCTACGAAAGGTACACTTGATTTTCTCTTCGGGATAAGGAGTTCCTACGCGATGAACGCTCCACTTTGTATTTGTGGCACAAAAAAACCGTGGGGAGTTCAACTTCAGATAGGAACCGCTTCACTGCATTCACTTCGTACCTGACCAACAAAAACAGCAAAAAGAAACGTTATCAAGTTAGTAAAAGAAAAGGATACTGATTTCAGCCGGCGACGTACAATATTCTAAATCTGTTAGAGCAAAGGATAATTAAAAACTGGTAACTTCATTCTATTCTACAAAGAGCCTTATTCTAGATTATTGATACTTTCATACCGTAAATCCTCTATGAAGCCCCCCTATCCAATAAGCCCATCCCCCCCAATTTCAGGGAAGAAAATTCTTTCCTTTTAACCCTTCCTCCCCCTATTCTTCAATAATAGACGTATGGTAGTTGTAATAATTAATCACGATTGTAACACCTCACGTGGACTGATCCCTTATGGTTTATTCACATCCTGGAAGTTCAAATTTGTTTTTGATCTTCGGCTGCGCGACCTCCAACTTCATATGCTTCAGTTTTTCTACTTTAGCTTCGGTCTCTATTAGGAATACAGAATCGATAGTCATATCACAATCTTCGCTTAATAAAATAACCCCCTCTCTATTACCCCCACCCCCCTTAAACATGCTTGAAAGAAATAAGTCCCCGGTGGGGGCTTAATAGAGGATTTACGGTAGGTTCCTACCTTTCAGTCGGTGAGTATGACCTCTGTTGCATCTCATAACCGACCACTCATCAAAAATACCAAAATCATTTTTCCACCCAAAGGACCATACCTGGAACCACTCCTAAGTGACCGGCAAATATTGGCATTTTAGGTGGTCCCTTACGGCAGGTTCTACTGTAATGTTACAATGGAACGAACTCAAACAGGGCCACCGACACTTTGTAATGTACAGAAATGTTCTCGTGTTTGACTGCCTAAAATATCCTAAAGTCAGAGTCCTTTTTAACTGCTGACATGACCTGTGATTGGCAACTTGATGTTAGGTGGCGCCGGTTGAGTTCGTTGCCTTATAAAAATTTTGTTTAAACACGTAATATGATCCCAGGTTTAAATACATCCCAAAATACCTTGCTATTTAATTGATGCCCTCAAACTCAACCGTCACGTCGTCACCAATGAGAACAAACGGTGCCCAGTACTTCACTGCACTAAAGCGGTCAGATTCTCTCATGGATTTCATGGCCTCATTCAGAGCCTCACTGGCACTTCTTCCATTGACTAGTTGTCGGTAGAAAAATTCCATGAACTCCATCGTAGCCTCGTCGTCAATCGCCCATAGGGAAACCAGAACAGAACGAGCACCAGCACCCAAAAATGCCCGTGCAATACCGACCACGCCCTCAGATTTGACCTCTCCGCGAGCACTGTGACAGCAACTGAGTACAACAAGTCTTGCCCTAATCTGCGCCTTTAAAACATCCTTCATAGTTAAGAGATAGTCTTCTTTGACTGGAATCGGGGATGAACGTGTTGTGTTTGGGGCCAAGGCAATTTCTCCTGTTTCCAATTTACCGTGAGCAGCAATGTGCACCAAAGCAACCGAGGAAATACGTCTTAAAACTTCATCTTTTGTTGCATGCTTTCCAACGAGAGGTGAAGTTTGAAGTATTTCCCCGATCATTTGCACTTCCTTTTCGGCCCACTTCAACTGCTTTAATTTCTTTCCTTCATAAATTACCTCCTGTACCCACGGATCGCCGACGAGAAGAGCGCCAGTCTTACTGTGCCAATCTGCAGGACAATTTTGGATTAATCGCAGACAAGAAAGGGAGGGAAGCAGACGAATTCTAAAAGTTTCGCAGAGGTACTTTGATTTTAAGTCCAAAAAAGCCGCATAAGGCGCCAAACAGAGAGGTCCTTGTGGAACGACCACAACCTCATCGGCCTGGAGTAAGTCTCTTATAGGGTCAATAACAACATTGTACAATGTTTGTAATGACTTTGTCTCAAAATATGAAGGATGTGACTTTGGCTTACTGGATCTGGCTTCTGGTAACTTTTTATCGCTTGGGTTCCTTAATGAGCGATCTTCACAATTAACATCAGCTCTCACACCTATTTCTTTATGTGTAGTTTCCAAAAGAGACTGAAAATAGGTTGTGACGGGGATATCAATCTGAACACTCCTGGTTTTGATTTCTTTTCCTTTCTCGTTCACCCAGAGAACTATTCCTCCCTCGTTGATACCTATGAAAGCTACATTTGATGGTAGGTAACTAAGAATGTCAGGTGTTGTTACAGAGGGTGTTCCTATTTCTGGACGTAACCCTTTGAACCCATACTTGAACTCCAGAAGATCATTTAAGGCTTGGGCACGTCCATGATCAGCAGTTAAAAGTGCCTCAACGACTTTACCTTCGTTAAACTGCAACTCCCATAGCCTCAAATTAATATTTTCATACGTACTCCTAAGGCTAATCTTCCATTCGTCATTAGATATGAGATGTCTTCTGATATGGTCGAAGGCCATAACACTCTTCTTATAATAGTGAACGGCTTTCTCCAATTCTCTAAGATTGTGAAAGGCGTTGCCAAGATTAAAATACGCTTCTCCTTCTCCTGCCCTGTTTCCCACTTCTTTCGAAATTTTGAGGTGTCGTTCATGATACTCTATGGCTTTCTGCCACTCTCCAAGATTGTCATAGGCGTAGCCAAGATTACCGTACGCTAATCCTTCTCCTACCCTGTCTCCCACTTCTTTCGAAGTTTCCAGGAGTTGTTCATGGTACTCTATGGCTATCTGGAAATCTCCAAGAGCGTTATAGACGTTGCCAAGACTACCGTACGCTCTTCCTTCTTCGGCCTTATCTCCAACTTCTCTCGAAATTTTGAGATGTCGTTCATGGTACTCTTTGGCTTTTTCAAAATCCCCAAGACTGTCATAGGCGTTGCCAAGATTACCATACGCTCGTCCTTCTCCTGCCCTGTCTTTCACTTTTTTCGAAATTTTGAGGTATCGTTCATGGTACTCTATGGCTTTCTGGAAATCTCCAAGATTTGTAAAGGCGTTGCCAAGATTACAGTACGCTCTTCCCTCTCCAGCCCTGTTTCCTACTTCTTTCGAAATTTTGAAATCTCGTTCATGGTACTCTATAGCTTTCTGGAAATCTCCAAGACCGTTATAGGCGTTGCCAAGATTACCGTACGCTGTTCCTTCTCCTGCCCTGTTTCCCACTTCTTTTGAAATTTTGAGGTCTCTTTTATAGTACTCTATCGCTTTCTGGAAATCTCCAAGTCTGTTATAGGCATTGCCAAGATTACCGTACGCTGTTCCTTCTCCTGCCCTGTCTCCCACTTCTTTCGAAATTTTAACGTCTCTTTCATGGTACTCTATGGCTGTCTTGAAATCTCCAAGATTCTCATAGGCGTTGCCAAGATTACCATGCGCTCGTCCTTCCCCTGCCCTGTCTCCCACTTCTTTCGAAATTTTGAGGTGTCGTTCATGGTACTCTATGGCTTTCTTGAAATCTCCAAGACTGTGATAGGCGTTGCCAAGATTACAGTACGCTCGTCCTTCTCCTACCCTTTCTCCCACTTCTTTCGAAATTTTGAGGTGTTGTTCATGGTACTCTATGGCTTTCTGGAAATGTCCAAGATTTCTAAAGGCGATGCCAAGATTACAGTACGCTCTTCCTTCTCCTACCCTGTCTCCCACTTCTTTTGAAATTTTGAGCTCTCGTTCATGGCAGTCTATGGCGTTCTGGAAATCTTTAGAGTTGAAATTGACGTCGCCTATATTACTTTTCCCTTTTTCTTCCTCTCTCCTCTCTCCATCTTCATTGGCAATCTTGTTGGTGTTTTGAAGATTACAGTTCGCTTCTGTTTGTCCTTTCTCATCCATTCCAATAACGAATTGCACATAAAATCGACTGCTTTCCCAGAAGATGGTTGTGGTTGTCACATTTTTGGCTTGCTTTGCTGTTTCAGCTCTTGTGAAAAAAAGTATAAATATGTTGTGAGTTTTTGTCCGTGATACCATTTTCCTTTATGTACGATAACGAAGATAAGAAGTAAAATTAAAACCTAGGGTAAAACCTTATCTATTAGCTCCTTTGTTACTTGGTTTTTGTCTATCACAGTCGCATTTGATTTGCCAGAAATCGTGATCCTTCCACGAGTTTTTCACCGTTATGTAATATGACTTGATGGAATGGGGTCTTCTCTAATAAAAGAAAATAATTTTTCTTTGAGATGATAATAATCGAAATTTCTAAAGGAAAAAAAACAACACAGATTTACCATTGTTGAAACACGGTGTACATAAATCAAAGGGCTCTATGGGCCAACTCGTGAATCAATTGAAGGTTTAAAAAGTAACATTTTACAAGATGTTTGTGTTGGGGGAACGGAAATGTTTGAAAAAATCGCCTCCCCTGAGTAATCGTCCCCGCACTCCTTTAGGTTATACGCTATGGAAACTGTGAGGTGTGTTCCAGGAACTCGCTCGCTACACGATGAGGTACTAGGACTCTGATTTACATCTTGGTGTTTATTCTTCTGTGACTTCTGCTAACAAACTTAATCTTCTTACTCTTCTAACTCTTTCACTCACTTTCTTCTACAACTACCTTTCTTCTCTCTCAACTAGTTAAATAGCCGCCGTTTTTATAACCAAAGCTGGACATGTTCTTTCGTTAGCTGACCGTGGGAATAAAATCAAGGTGAACTCGGTGTGGGTAATATTTTGGTGTAAGTGAACCTACATAACATGGTTGCGATCGACGAGAAGCTACAAACCAACGAAAAACTAAAACGCTGGTGAAAAAACCCAAACAGGAACTTCAACGAGACTAACGTACCAAGGTCAGCTCTAACATCACAAACACGGCCACCTATGAAAAACTAACATCTGACAACGACAAGCGAAGAATATTCCTTAAATGGTGATAAGTAAACTCGCGAGCAAAGCATAAATTCAAGTGACAAGTAAAAACAAAATATCAAAACAGGAAAACACTTATGTGGACAAATCAAGACTAACCTTGACCCACTTAATGAAACAAAAACTAAAGTTAAAAGATGAGATAAATCCGTCTTAAAAAAATACTTGACAACAATAATCATAGCGGTAATCCTTAAGGATGAAGCTAACGTGTAGTCATATCCAGCAAAACTGATCAGTGACGACTTAAGCTCTGACGCCGAGGACATTGACAGTGAAACTTAATCATCGAACCAAACTTTCAACACTTTAAATGCCAATGTTCAGTTTAATTGATGAGATTATTTTTTGATTTCATTTGAAAAAAGAATAAAATATTTAGGACAAAACTTCTATTGAACAATATTTGCAATAATCGCATCCCTCGAATAATCACCATCCCTGAAATAATTGCCCCCTCTTGGTGCCAAAAAAAATCGACCCCGCCAATTATTCGAGAAAATACGGTATATGAGTGGGAAGGGGTTTCATTAGTTGAAGTATATAAAAGGGCAGGGAAATCAGTCATCTCGGTCGGTAAAAAGGAGCTAATAGATGCATTTCATGGCTATGAAAAAGACTAGAACACGTTCTGGTTTTCTGATTAATTCACAATTTAAAGACAGTACATCTCCACGCCAGCAGTTAAAGGGAAGGAAAGATCTAAACTGCGTATTTAAAAGGGATCTCATTTGGTAATAGAAAGTGTACGAAAGGGGGACCTTTTCTACCAAAACGGTATATAACTTATATAAAAGGGTAAGGAGTTAGACCTTGGGGCGTAGTCGTCCCCGTAAAAATTTCTTGAGTACCTGGCCCAAGGGAAAATATATCCTGTAGCCCTCCCTTTTTTAAGTAAGGATTATGCTAATAATGCATAAAAAATATATTATATAGAGAATATTACACGGTGGCGCGAAGATATGACTTTTATTTTCGAGTGGCAAAACTATATTTTACGAACGAGCGCAGCGAGTGAGTAAAATATTGTTTTTGCCACTCGAAAATAAAATTCATATCTTCAAGCCGCCGTGTAACGTTCTTTTTATTATATAGACAAAATGACATCGATAAAATAATAGACGGAAATCACCAAAATTACATCATCGATAAACTTGCGTGTGAGATTATGGAAAATAAACCACTCGGGTCCCGGATGTAGTTTTTATGAATTTTACGAGTGGTATATTTTCCAGTAAAACACTCGTGTCTATATAATAAAAATAATTATTTCTTACAGTGTCATGTAGAATAAAATATATCATGAAAATAGATTGTGAATTAAGACGTTTGGCGTGTTCGGTGGTACGCAGCCTCCTTTTAGTAGCGTGACGTATAAACACAAGCACCAAAACTTACAGAAAACGTTTAAGGCAGGAAATTTAAATTTAAATGAACTTTATCTCATCATATCGTTTGTTTGTTGAAGGAATTTTGGCTGACCATCATGTTGGCTGTATGTTTTACCTAAACTACTACAGGCTTTCTGTAAACCAGTGTTTAAGGTGGCTCGACTGGATTTTTTGGGGGGATACCTCCAACGTTTGAGCTTTAGCTACGTCGGCATGAGTAAAGATATGGGAAAAAGGTTACCACAACTGTTTTATATAATGATGAAAATTTGTTATGATCTGGGTTTTATTGCAATCGGAGTCGCCATGGCAACGTAATGACGCCAATACGCTTTTTATTTATCTTTGTGTTTCTCTGTACCAGGAGTTTTTAGAGGAAATCGCTTAAGGGAGTATGTACCTGTCACAATTGCCTCCATTATGGCAAAGTTTCAACAAATTCTATGAGAGCGTTTTCGAAATATTTTGACACGCAGTTTTAACTATCATAAAAACAGTGAAACAGCATGCTATCCACACAATTCGCTAATATTTTAAGAAACTGATAAGCTTTGGAAACGCGGCTTCATCCCATAATGGTTTGGTTCCATTGAAAACTGCATCCAAAAAAAGAGGGGAATTGCTCTGAGCGATCGCGAGTAAGAAGAATTTTATTGACTTGCATTCAGCTGCTTTTGTTACAGGTTTTGGACGTAATTTGGTCCGAAAATTGTCTCTTGCCACCAGCTGTGCCATCTTGCATTGAAATATAAACGATCGTACCGACGTCGACCGATCTAAAGTTCGTCTGAAAGTTTCCCGGTGATTAAAGCCAAAGGCATTTCTTAAACAAAGGATCTGGTGTAACAGCTGCTAACGTATTAAATGCATACCTCAGTTGTAATTCCCGAGTAATCTTGATAATTCGCAAGAGGGTCCTTGATTCGTGACGACGAAAGGGTCTACGAGGAAATGATACTTTGTAAGACAAGTTTATATATAAAAGTCAATTGAATTTTTCTTCACAAAATAACACGACCTGCACAAAACTAACCTGAGCGACAATCAAACCTTTTACCAAGTGAAAGATGAATCTTGTATGAGGGATTTTTCCCTTCATTTAGCTTTCAGTTTCACAACAGCTACTTAAAGTGAAATGGTTGGAAAACCTTTTGCTATGGGTTTTTGTTAGCTATTTTGGACCTGACCATGCACAACGTTCAAGAACATTCCTATCATTTTAAACTTACTGACCAATAGAAACATTGCATTAATTTATTCAGTCACAATCTGTGAACAAAAAACAAAGGATTGTGCACGGTCAGGGAGCCTCCAACATAACCTACAGCACTATTAATTTCAACTTTGATGTTTGCCAGGTTTCCTAACCAGTCTCCTCTACTAACTATGGTTTCACTTTGATCAAGCTACGTGTAACGTCAAGAAAAGTTACGTAAGTGCTTCGAGAAATAGCTCCCAAAATGCAGGTAACCATGAAAATTTATACAGCATACGAGGCGTGAAATCTAATATGCAGTTATGAACAGTATCTCTGAAGAAAATAACAAAAAGCTATGAAAACAGGTGATGTAGACTACGGAAGCCCAGAGGGGCCACATAGTGATGTCTTTTATTTTTCACTTTTCCATTTTTCCAAAATGGCGAAGTGAAAATCAGAAAGTTTAAAACAAAAATGGAAAAGTGAAAACTAAAAACGAAACCACTATGTCCCCCCCCCCGGGGCTTGCGTGGACTGATGGAATCTTTCACAGAGGAAGTTGGTCTGATACTTTCTGTTTTCTCAGAAAACTGCTGGATACTGATATGCCTTGTGATTGACCCTCTGACGTGGCTCACACTGTATGAGTGTGTGTGGGAGTTTTTTTGGAAGTACAGTCACCTCCCTTTATAGTGGACACTGTAAGGAACTCGAGTTAGTGTGCTCATTAGCGAGAGTCCGTAATAGCGGGAGTTTATTTCAGTCAAACTTCTGTATATTATAATTTATTTTTGCCTGGGATTTATCTGTTGTCCGTATTACCGGGGTGTCTGTTATAGTGGGGTGTCCGCAAGGCAAGGGTTGACTCTTGAATGGATTTTTTTTGTTGCAGATGTGCTGCCATATACCCGACCCCTGAGACTTGCTTGGTAACAGCAACAAGGAAAATAGGAGAAACAGAAACAAACACAAATTTTCCAATTTTCTATACCCGCCATAATTTTATCAAGGTATTACACTGTAATGACACCAAACATAGTTTAACATGATTGAGACAATTTGTTTCAATCCTCTTCTAATCCTATATGCCATCAAGTTCTAGACCTCAATAGCAGTCACCGTTGTCATATTCGCTCCTTTCCGCGTACATCAGCAAGTCAAATACCCTGGGTTTCTTCCCCAGCTGGGGGTGGGGGAGCAAGTTAATACTTCTGTTTGACCACAATCGACATTTAAGTCTTAAAGAACTGAAGAAAATAAAATTTTCTAACGGCGCGGAGGGGTTTTAACTTTTTTACGTGGCCAAACATGCTTTAAAGAAGTAATGGTTGGTCCCGCGGGTCCCGCTGTAGACATTTCCTGTAATCAAACGACAACATCGCCCAAATGGATCATAATTTTTTTCTCGTTCAGTGTCAAAGGAAGCAATAATCTGGTTTAGGGGTGGCTACAGTGCTTAAGAGCATGCAAGGAAAGGAAGACTTTAAGGCCACCCTTCCTTTCTTTTATGTACTTTTGCTTGCCTAGGGATCCCAAGTCATCTTTGATTTGGCAATAGCATCCACGTCCCTACAACGGATACCTAGAGAGGGGCTTCGACCCTATAATTATCAAGCTATTGCTTACGGGATCGGTTTTAAACAACGAAAAATATTCAGCTATCTTCTTAAAAGGTGGTACTACGAGTTTTGGATAGACTGTCGCTTATGTGAGATGATCGCACATGGAAGTTCGACTGTTATAATTTTCTCCAGCAAAGGCTTCGCAGCAAAGAACCAAAAAGTACAAGCCACTCCGTTCGTTTGCTGAGGCAAGATGTTTAAATGTTTTGGTCACCAATTTCCAACGGAAGTTGAAGCATAAAGATTCTCGAATACTTTGCAGGTTTTTAATTTTCCGGTTTAAGCAGCGACAGCGATAAAGACAGAAGCTACAAATTTCATTGTAGAACCTAGATTTTAAGAACCTCATTCTTTGACAACGCTGGATTTCCATTGTCCGTATGTGTAGTTCCTTGTTTGTTGTTAGGTAACGATTAAAACTACTACTCAAAGCATACGGAATTCTTCTAAACAAATCGTTTGTAACAACAAATATTAAATAACCGACGACGAAACTTTTAGACCATAAAAAAGCGAAGGAGACGATCGAAGGGAACTGTTTAGCGGTTAACCGACTCAAATGATCACACACGGATGACTAAGACGAGTAGAACTAAAAGATTACAGCAATCACAGAGGTATGAGATTCTTAAGTATCTAATGCAAACTCCTTTTTGCAAATGGCGCAGTGTCCCAACAATTTTGACTGAGACTGTAGCAGACTTCCGGTGAAAAAGTTAAGATTTCGTCTGTTACACAAAAGGAGAAAAGTAAGGGTATTTGTACTGAAGAGTATCCGGAAAAATATCATTTCTTACTACTATTCCTTCGCATTCACAATTAATCCACAACCACGACGCCGAAGTGTACGCTCCCATAGCGTTTTGATTTTTCTTCGATCAGAGTACGATAGCTGATGAAAATTGTGTCTTGCCATCTCGAAATATAAACGATCCTGCCGAATTCTACTGATCTAAAGCTCGTCATAAAAAATCCCAGCGATTAAAGCAAAAGACATTTCTTAATTAATCGAGGTGTAACTGAAGCTAACGTATTAAATGCATACCTCAGCTGTAAATTCCCGAATCTTGATAGTTCGCAAGACTACAGCAGTGGGTCCTTGATTCGTGACGACGAAAGGATCTACGAGGAAACGATACTTTGTAAGACAAGTTTATGTATAAAAGTCAATTAAATTTTCCTTCACAAATGAAATAACGAGACCTGCACAAAACTAACCTGAGCATCAATCAAAACTTTTACCAAGTGAAAGATGAATCTTGTATGAGGGATTTTTCCCTTCATTAAGCTTTCAGTTTCATCATAGTTAATTCAAGTGGAATGGCTGGGAACCTTTTGTTATAGGTTTTTGTTAGCTACTTTAAACCTGACCATGCACAACGTTCAAGAACATTCCTATCACTCTGAAGTTTTTGACCAATAGAAACATTGCATTAATTTATTCAGTCACAATCTGTGAACAAAAACCAAAGGATTGTGCACGGTCAGGGAACTTCCAACATAACCTACAGCACTATTAATTTCAACTTTGATGTTTGCCGGGTTTAATTCCTAACCAGTCGTCTTTACTAAGTATGGTTTCACTTTGATCAAGCTACGAGTAACGTCAACAAAAGTGGCGTAAGTGCTCCCAGAAATAGCTCCCAAAATGCAGGCAACCATGAAAATTTATACAGCATACGAGACGTGAAGTCTAATATACAGTTATCAACAGTATCTCTGAACAAAACAACAAAAAGCTGTAAAAAAGATCTTTAAACAGGTGATGTAGACTACTGAAGCCCAGACGGGGCCACATAGTGTTTTTTTTTATATTTTTCACTTTTCCACCTTTTTAAGATGGCGAAGTGAAAATCAAAAAGTTAAAAACAAAAATGGAAAAGTGAAAAATAGAAACGAGATCACTATGTCGTCCACCTGGGCTTACGTAGACTGATGGAACCTTCCTCAGAGTAAGTTAACGTTGTTCTGATACTTCCTGTTTTTCTCCGAAAACTGCTGGATACTGATATGCCTTGTGATTGACCCTCTGACGTGGCTCACACTGTATGAGTGTGTGTGTGAGTTTTTTGGAAGTACAGTCACCTCCCTTTATAGCGGACATTGTAGGGACCTCGAGTTAGTGTCCTGATTAGCGAGAGTCCGTAATAGCGGGAGTTTATTTCAGTCAAACGTTTGTATATTATAATATATTTTTCCCTTGGATTTAGCTGTTGTCCGTATTACCGGAGTGTCCGTTATAGCGGGGTGTCCCCAAGGCGAGAGTTGACTCTAAAATGGACTTTTTTGTTGCAGATTTCCTGTCATATACCCTACCCCTGGGACTTGCTTGGGAACAGCAACAAGGAAAATAGGAGAAACAGAAACAAACTCAAGTTTCCCAATATTCCATACCCGCCACAATTAATTTTTATCAAGGTATTACACTTTAATAGCACCAAAAATAGTTTAACATGATTGAGACCATTTGTTTCAATCCTCTTCTAATCCCATATGCCATCAAGTTGTACACCCCAACAGAACATTGTTGTCAAATTCCCGCCTTTCCGCGTACATCAGCAAGTCAAATACCCTGGGTTTCTTCCCCAGGTTGGTGGGGGGAGGGATGGGGGAGCAAGTTAATACTTCTGCTTGACCACAATCGACATTTAAATCTTAAAGAACTGAAGAAAAGGAAATATTTAAACGGTGCAAAAGGGTTTTATCCTTTTTACGTGGCGTAACATGCTTTGAAAAGGTAATGTTTGGTTGGTCCAGCGGGTCCCGCAATTCCTCGGATCAAACGACGCCGTCGTCCAAATAGACCATATTTTTTTTTCGTTCAGTGTTAAAAGGGAGCAAGAATCTAGCGTAGGGGTGGCTACAGTGCCTAAGAGCAAGGAAAGGAAGACTTTGAGGCCACCCCTCCCCTCTCGGATGTAGTTTTGTTCGCCTGGGGATCTCATGTCATCTTTGATTTGGCAATAACGGCCACGTCCCTACAATGTATACCTAGAGAGGGGTAAGATGTTCAGGGGCACCCAACGTCAATTTTCGGAAAATGTCTGTTTGAAAGACGATTTGAGATCTAGAATTTGTTCGGAACATTTGTTGTAAAATTCCTTGCTTGCCTGCCTCTCCTACGATTTTCGAACATCTAAAAAATGGTATAATTGCCCATTTTTAACGGGGTTTTTGCCCTAAAAAGGTCACCTAGAATTTTCGGGAGCATTTTTTTTCTGGCTGAAATTTTCGAAAAAGTAAGTTTTGATCCCTATAATTTTCGGAACACCAGACTGTCAGTTAGGAAATCCGAACAGATGGAAAATTTTTCGAGGAATTTATCCCTATATATACCGTTTAAATACTAAAATACGTTTAACAATGCTATGTGTTTAAGTAGTTTTGAACTATACTCTCGTTGGGTGCCCCTGAGATGTTTTTAATTTTTTGGTCACCAATGGAAGTAGCTGGACCACGGTCCAGGGTGAAGATTCTCGAATACTTTGCAGGTTATTTATGTTCTCGTTTAAGCAGCGGCAGCGATGAAGACAGAAGCTACAAATTTCAACATAGGAAGGGGTTTGCTTGGAGAAAAGAATTTCCAAAGGGAGTCAGAGGCTACCCTGGGTGCCAGAGACTTTTCATGTCCGGTTACCGGTTCAAAGTGACCTGCAAGGTATTGCTGCTCGTGGCTTCGGCCTTCGGTCGGCCGATGATCTTTCGGCCAGCAGCCGACATCGAAGCATCCCGCCCGCCGCACGCGAGGAACAACCTATAGAACCCAGGGTAGTCAGAGCCTTAAGACAAATTTCGTGATTTTACTGAGACAAGACGCGTATACTACGCGTGTATTGGGCTGCAAAAATTCTGAGCGGTTAAATTTACTGAATTTGTTATCAGTGATAAGAGTGCGATCTTTTTTTAAGATCTGTCTGCATAGTTGAGTTAAAACAAATAACGTACTACTAGCTTTTACTGCTGCTGTTGTTTTCTAATCCCATTAACAAGTTAAATTTGTCTATGAGGTAGGGCGACTTTAGGCAAAAAGTTTCGATGGGTTTACTACGATGTTATTTTTTTTCCTTTCTTTTTGGTGTAAGCATAGCACTTTGAAAGCCTTTTATATGAAATGGCCCATCCCCTTCCCTTAAAAATCGGATCTACTGCAGGGGGAAAGGGACACGCAATGCCTACTGGGAGATCAGCCCGTCATTTTGTCTTTTTTCGACTTAAGATGGAAGACCATGGAAGAATGTTGCTTCTCATTCCTTGATTGAGCGTCGCCCTGTGGGGTTTGCCACAGGCCGCCCAATAAAAAAGAAATCAATAATCCTGGGACCAGAAAAGTAGTATGAAATAAAGCAACTGAAAACGCCCACGCTTCACTACAGCGTCGAGCTCACATTCAACGCATCTACTTCGCATGACCCTAGCTGAAGAAAAACAATTATTTGCACATCACTTATTAAAACTGTAAATAACTGACGTATTTTATTCAATACGTGGTCACTCTTGCAGCCTTCAGCCTTCTTTTCACTTACAAGGAAAAGAAGTTAAATTTAGACTCGGAACAATGGTATAAACGTTAAAGTTTCCTTGTATCACATTATTCAAGAAAAAAATACAAAGGAAAAGCTGTACACAGAATGTACTATCCCAGAAGACCATGGGCCCATGTCTATACACATTAAAATACATCCTGTACTAACAGACATTACATTATAAATAATCAGTTATAATTATACAGCTTCATGTGCAATAATTTAAAACATGAAAATAAATTAATTTTAGACGTTCAGTGTGTGCGGTGCTACGCACCCTCCGTTATGGAAAACATCTGTGGCAATTTTCTTCAAATGATTGTCTCCATTCCTTTTTGAGCCTGAAGAAGAAACAAACCAAAACTCGTAAAAAAACTGGCTCACCTTCGGTGTAAGAACCTGTAAAACTCACGAGTAACGTAAAAGAAAGAAAACAAAGAAGTCAAAACCGTAGAACCAAAAAAAACAACAGCAGGTGTGAGGCAAAGAAAAAGTTCCCAGGTTCTTACACCGTAGCCTGCCAACGCAGACGTATTTCCGGTCGTCGCTTTTCTTACTTCCGGGTGGAGAAAAGGGACGACCAGAAATACAACTGCATTCGCAGGCTACATACACCGAGGTAAACCTAAAAAACTCATATCTAATGTATGTTTGTAGGCAGCTGCTTAATCACCCTGAAGGAGAATCCGAGAGTTTATCCCTGAATTAAGATCTTTTCTACGGATTGCCCACTCAAAATCACGGGGAGGGGGAGGGGAGGTCAATGTAAGAAATTTGTTACGTCCCTGGTGTGTCTTTTACATCCCGCAGAGTCAGAAAAATTAAAACTGTTGCTAGACGGGGATTACGACCTCTTTGTCATTGCTGACATGTCAAAAATAAAAAAATATATTAATTAGTTTTAATCATGAGTGTGGAAAAATTCTGTGTTTCGCGCGACCGGCACATTGATTTTCGTAGGTTTAAAACACGCGACCTGGTCAAATGCGAGTAAGGGTTGTTTAGAAGGTAGGAAGGTTTGTACATGGCAAGCAGCACGTGACACATTCCTTTCCAAAGGGAAAACGCGCTTGAGTTGGGAGGTATCAAATTATTGTAGGACACTAAGTGTTGCGTTGATCTAGTCAACGCAGCCGTTTCGTCTCGTCACGTAACGCCCCTCACCTTTGTAGGAGACTAAGGGCTTAGGGCGTTTTCCATTTGTCAGAACTGACCGGCCAGACCATTCCCGTCGTAACTAGAATTTCACTTTTAATTAAAACTGTCCAGCTAGATCAGTCAAGTTCTAAATAGTACTCACGAAGGAGATGGTTTTTCAGCAAAAGCCCTTTGAAAAAAGCCGATTTCATTTGCTAACTGACTGATCGGCAATGGTCCGGCCGGCCAGTTCTGACAAATGGTAAGCGCCCTAAAGCTATGTTCACGATATCTGTGTGGCGGACTAATATCGTCACGCAACGCCCCTCGCCAATGTGTCAGACTAAGACTATGTTCACACTATACCCAATATCTGTTTAGTCTGCTATACAGCCACAGCCGTGTTTAGTGTTGTCACGGGAGGAGCGTTGCGTGACGACACTAAAAACGGCTGTGTAGCAGACTAATATCTGTTGTGCCGTCACGAAAATCCTACGGGATAGGGCTTCTGGTCACGTCTGAGAACGGTGATTTCGGTGCGATCTTTGTAAGGGTTGATTTCCACTGTCGCGTAATTTTTCCGTGCGAACGCACGTAAAATTTACGTGCGTAAATGAAATAGAGGCAATGTATGCTTGGCCACTCGGAAACGTAAAAGTTAGCGAGACTCAACTTTCACTTTTACGCGTGGCCTTCCATACAATGTCTCTATTTTATTTACGCGCGTAAAATTTACGTGCGTACGCACAGAAAACTTACACGGCAGTTGAAATCGACCTTGAGAGAGCGAAAGTGCACCGCGCTGATCTTGAAAGTGGAACGTCACGTATCGGATTGGTTTTCATATTATACCGGGATAGCTTTTCGTGTCGGCAGGGCCAGAAACGAGCCCACCACTATGAAGACTGCAACTCAAGTAACAAAGTTTGCACGAGTCTGCAGTACGTGATGTAACAAGAGTTGCTACAATAAAGCGCTTACAGTATATTAAGATAGCTACGCCCTGCCCAATAGAAAAAAAAAAATGTAGCTTCTAACCTGATCTGACTTCTTTAAAGAGAGCATTGCTCATGTTGTACTTGTTAGTGCATATTGTATCTGTAAGGAGAACCTATCGAAAAAAAAGAAAAACAGTTGACAAATAAATTCAAAATCCTCTGGTAAATCTATTTTGCGAAGGCCACCAAAAATAGCTCTTACCGTTACCATGGTATCGAGCTTTTTTAAACATTTTTTGCTGGGAAGGTTGAGGGTGAGAGGGTTGACGTAAAGTCGGTTACCACAAAAAGAAAATAGCCGCAATTACTTTGTCAACAACATTGTCACTTGTTTAAGCTTAATTTCCAGTGATATCCCTTGATTGCCTGTGTTAATATTGGGAACACATTCTCCTTAAATAAAGGCCTCACTAGCGACACGACCAACAGAAGCATGTATGAGCATCGACAAACTGTGTGTGACAAGCGTAATAATGGTAATGTTTGAAAATATTATCCGCCAAACTTCACCTGAAAACAGATCTTTTTGTAAAAGACCATAACACAGTTATGTTAGGTGAAGATCACGACAAAATTCGCAAGCAATAGCCCAGTCGAGCTTGTCACACACAAACTTTTTGCCGTCCTCTTCTCTCTGCCGTCCTGTTGCGTCCCAAAGAGGGACACGCTTAAGGAACGAAATCAGCAAATACACTACTAGCCTTTCCTGGGTATATTATGAACCATTAGAGAGGTTCAGCATCACGTTTACGTCAAACGGCAAACACAAATTTGTACCACGTGACCAAGTTTACTCTTTTAATACTTGTCGTTTACTGTTCATTATTTCTTCACCTAAATTAGTAGTTTCAAGCAAATTTTTATCCATTAGAATTGTTTTGAGCTGTTTTTATCTGCTCATTTTCTATTTTGAGAAATTCTCAACTTGAATCGGGCGTTTCCTGTTTGCCGTGTACGTGAAGCTTAAACTCTCAAATATAATGACCCAGTTGGTACGCTGGCTTAATTGGTTAGAGCGCTGCACCGGTATCACAGAAGTCTGGCTTCGAATCCCGGCAGACTGCAAGCCGGAGTTTCTTCCAGCTTTCTTTTGACAAATGCATAAGTCAGCTAGTTTAGCCTTCGTGGCCGGCGTTCGAAACGGACGAGGAAAAGAATTTGGGCGCGAGATCGCTTCTCACGCGCACCAAATCCCCTTTCCCCTTCCCTTTTGAACGCCTACCACTCAGGCTACAACAAGTTTAAATGTAAGGATCGCCCTTACATTTAGCCTGCGTGGCGGGTGGGATTAGCGTGGGAGTGCTGAGAAGAGTGGGTACAAGTCAATTTGAAATCTTCCCTCGCGGCAAGCCGCTCCTGAAAATCCCTCGCTTCGCCCCTCGGTTCGCGTGGTGGCTCCGCCGCCAAGAAAGTATCCCGGGCACAGGAATCCCGCCAGCTACACAGGCTACCTAACATTTATTTAAATACACTACCTACATGTATCACTCACCTCATGACCGGCACTTGAGAGACCCTGGTTTATGGATAGCGTTGCTCTGGAAATCACAGCCGTCATAGCAAACTAGTTGATACAGGCATCAGCCATTCGCTCCAACAGCCGCCGTTCCTCGATAATGTTCTAAAAAAGCGGAACACCAGTGATAAAAATGTTAGGGGCTTCTCTAAGATAAGTTATGCTGGCCCTCGCACTACTGTAAACTCCGCATTCTAATTTGCTACACATTTGCAAAGCGAATCACTAGGAAAATCTTTCTAGCCTACGCTTTCACTTAAACAACCATTGGTCATGCTTGGCATATAAGAGTAACTGGAACACGAAAAACCTGTTACGACCTTTCTCGTATTCAGTGCTGAATTATAACAACAAACTAAAAAAACTGCCTCTCTTTTTGAGCTCTTTCTAGATTGTTTCGGTTGGGGGGATCAGCTCTACAGAAGTTTGACTTTTTTAAAGTGTTTTATTAAACAAGGCCATTAATACCAAAAAAAAAGTTTAAAAATGTAATGCAGATAAATAATTACAGAGTGTAGTACCTTTCCGTAATTGGTGAGCAAAGTTTCTGATATTCTACCAAAAGTCTTGGAACACTTCTCTCTCTGCATTTCTCAGGGACGTTTTCCAATTCACACAGGCCCAACCCTCCCTCACCCATGTTGAACGCGTGTATCGACTATCCTGAATTTTTACTGACTTTCAACTTTGTATAGGGTGGGGGGAGGGAGAACTGCAAGAAGATTTTGAAAAGGATGGCACTGTTTTAAGAGGGAACCGAGAAATAACAGAACAATAGGAATATTGCAGTACTGTCCCAAGGACTTTTGTCCACGATAGTAGAAAGATTTATAGTTATGTTTACAGCAAACGTGAAATTCATACCATGTGACCAAGTTTTCCCTTAACTTTGTTGTAAAATTTACTGTTTACTAATTCTACCACAAACTTAGTAGCTTCACATTAGTTATGTCTTGTTTTTAGCTGCACATTTTCAATTTTGAGAAATTCTAAACTTGAATCTGACATTTTCTGTTTCCTGACAATACAACTCTCAGTCTCTCTAAAGTATTGTCTTGGTTAAGAACACAGTTTGAAATTGTGCTAACAAATCAATAATCTCTTACTTAGTGTAGCTGTTTAGAAGCTGTGATCCTGAAGCACTCGTCAGTTTTGCTAACTTGGCCATGAAGTCAGCATCTTCATCCTAAAAGTGATGATTCAAATGACAAATGAAACAAAAAATACATTCACCCATTCACCCATTCACCCATTCACCCCTGGGAATATGGAGGAAACCGCATATTGAAGCTACAATCTTGGACAAAAATGTTACGCTTACACATGAATAATCATTTTACCTCTTGTGGTTCAAGGATGCTGCTTTTCTCCAGAATGCTCAGAAGAGAATCTGATTCCACCAGTTCTTTCTTCGCCAGTGGCTCCATTCCCTTCATGATAATCTCATGTATGCAATCACAAGCGCTCTCCCGAAGAACTTCAACTGGCATGTACCGGAGAAAGGTACTACAAAGAAACATGATCAATTTGTAAGCAGAACACAAAATCAACGGTTGTGCTAATAGTAAAATCCTCTTTTTACAGTTTTCGGCAATGAGAAATGATGCTTTTCCATATTATTAGCTGCCAGTTGACTTCAACCACTGACAGGCTACTTGCAAAAACTGACTTTATGAGAATTGAAAGCAAACAATAACACATAGCAAAGGAAACATTTTTACCATCAGTCAGCGTAAAACACAGACTGATGACTATTGTTTTCACAAAGCAAATGCAGACAATGTGACAACAAAAGTAACATTGTGAAAAATGAAATAATCAGCATGTCACGAGCGTGGGACAAAGAAAAAATCTGAGTCCCTGACAGGATTCAAACCTATGACCTCCCAAACACCGGGCGGATGCTCTATCCACTTGACCTACGCAGAACTCATGGAGAGGGAGGCCATAAATTATACTACAGGGTGTACATTCAAATTTTATCATCTTTCATTCTTTCACCAAAAGTCCCAATGTTTTCTAACCCTAAAAATATTATTCTGTGTAGTCCACAGTCAGTCCACAGTCTGCATTAACTTTACTCTGCCCCTTTTACAATGAACATTACCTGATAAACCTGTCGTTTGCAATCAGGCCAATATCAATCCATTCAATATATGCTCCAATGATGTCCAGGCAAAGGCATGTTATTGATGACACACTATTTTCATATGTTTTCTGCACACAAAACATAATAAAAAAACAGTCAGCGAAACCTCAACCTCATTGTTGTACCAAAATACAAGATTCCCATCTACCAGAATCTGAAACCAAGAGTCAACGAGCTCTGTGACGCACGTATCCCTGATGTGATCTTTAATTTTTGTGTTCCTCTCTGCTTCCTGTTCATGGAAGAAAAATTTCATTCAGCTTCTAAACTTATTGATCAGTAAATGGTTTTAAAAACTTGTACAAGTACAACCAACTGAAAGTCCACAAAAGCTGACAGTCTTAAATCAAATCTTTGAGTCTTTACAAAAGTTTCAAGATGTGACAAGCAAGATTCTAGAAGCAGTGTTTTAACTCCAAAGGATTTTGATATTAATGAGCAATTTCACACATGTACAGCGTAGCCCTTTGCACAACATGTTTAGATTCATATTAGCACCGACAACTTCATGCGTGTGGCATGGTGGACTTTGTCACAACAAAAACAACTTGAATGACAAGCTTTAACAAGCTTTGATATTAGGCAAATAAAAAATTTAGGTACAGTCCAACACCCACTAAAATGGGTTCAGCTTCAGTGGCTGCAAGCTGCTCGTATGAGATGTTAGGTAGTACAATAATTATTAATATATAGAATTGAATAGGTTATCACTTTCTTTTTTATTGTACACCTCTCTGTTGGAGATATATTTTCACCAATGGAAATTGTAGCATTACAGTTTTTAAAACAATTCACAAAATTAACCTGTTGACTCCTTATCACATCTCTATCAATCACTTCCTCATCAATTGCCTTCAAAATCCTAAGATACATATCCACAGCTAATGCTCCATATTGCAAGCACTGGAGGAGGTCTGAGAAAAACAGCGGCCACTACAGCGAGAAGAGAAATGGAACATGAAGTTAAACAACATTTAACGCAGTTAATAACAAGGGGCGGAGTCGTGTGTTGTCGCTCAGTGGTCAGTGTGGTGACTCTTAGCACAGTCAGTCTTCCAAACATCAGCTCCATGTGCTTAGTACAATGCTTTCAAGGCGATTACTTGCTTTGTTCAGCCTTTGGATTGTGCCTTTCCCCCAACCCTTCCCTCCCTTTAATTTTTCCCTGATAAATCATTGTGACAGGTGCCTGGTTCCATTGGTGTGGGGGCTCATGGCTGCAAGGTGTGAGTTTACCAACAATGAGTGTGTAACACTGTCTAACTGTCAAGTTATAGCCTGCGTAGCATAAGCGTTTCCAGTCGAGTTATAGTGCGAAAGTTGGAGCGGGAGCAAAAAAAATGGAAGGGGGAAGGGGAGGGGAGAAAAGGAAACGCTTGCCCGCCCCTACGATTCTGGAAAACCCCCCTTGATATTTCACGGTTTGGTTCATTTGTAAATTGACAGCACGTCAAGATAGCTGATAACGAATAGATTACCAGATCTGAAAAATTTACTTTGTTCCCTAAAACACGCTCCATGCGATTGCATTTTATAAAAAGAAGCTTTACGTTAAAAGAAGGTTGAAACTCTAAGTGATTGCTGCGGAATTTCTTGTTCTTTACAGTTACGTAAGTGATATTTTGAATGTTATGTGGCTTTATCTCATCTGAAACCTTGTCACAACGCCGCAAAGAAATGCTTTGTCCAGAACAATTCACTCCGCTGGCTATAAGTTTTGCAGAGCAGCTCCTTTCTATAGGCTAGCCAGTGTCGAAAAGTTCTCTTTAATACAAGCCGCTCAATTTCCGATCACTTCTCCATGGCGGCTCTAGCTAGTGTCTATTACCGATGTTCTGATTTATTTGATGTTACCTCCAGTCAGATACACACGCCACCATTCCCAATAAATTGGCCTTCTCTAGTCTCCACTGCTTGATCTCCAATTATACTTTTGATTGAAGAGACTCAGATCTGATAAACCTTCACACAAACATGATTCAAATAAATATCAGACCAAAGCATTTGTAATCTGCGACCACAAATAACATCAGACCAGATCTGCGACGCACGTCAACAAAACATACCTGTTTTGATTGATGTTTCGGGTGCTAAAGTAATCAACACTACCAGCACCCAACCAATCAAAAGCTGAGTTCGTGGGCGAACACAGTTTTTCAAAATCATGGGGTTTGCGGGCAAGCGTTTCCTTCTCTCCCCTGCCTCTCCCCCTCCCCTGTCATTCCTTTTTTTTGTTGCTCTCGTCCCAATGTTCTTGACGAACTCGCGCAGAAAATTATGCTTGCTACGCAGGCTAGTCAAGTTACAATTTCAGGTATGAGTATTCACACTCATAACATGACTCAGTTCTTTCTTTTCGTGACAAACAGTGCAACAGTGTTTAGTTTGACAGCAGTGTATTGGGTTCTGGAATGTTTTTCTATTTTTTCCTTTGTTTTTTGAAAACTTTTTGTGATGGTTGTGCTGTTGCATTGTTGCATAGCAGACAAATGGCATTCAGTGCGTGAGAAGTTATGATTTTTAACAATAACACATGAAATAACAATACATGTAAATAAGCTAACCTTCTCAGGATAATCACAGACAAAGATCAAGCTAAAGACTTGGGCTGCCTTGTTCTTCAAGAAATTCTTGTTATATGACTCATCAGTACAACACTGAAAAGTTACAACAAGGGTCAAAGAAAAATCACAGTGAAATTACGTTAAAATAAGCAATAAATTACACAAAATTAATATTTATAATACAGTTAAACCACCTATAAATGACCACCCAAAAGGCAAAGACCTATTGGTCACTTCCAGGAGTAGGTTGTTCACAAGAATTGAACACAGGGGGTCTCTTGCAAGAAGAGGTCCAGACACATGTATTATATATAATTAGAAGATAATCTGTTGCATGCAAAATCTGAGTTAGCCTGAGAAAACAGCTGACATTTGCTGGCGCTACCACTGGTTTCCCCACCCAATGATGTCTGAGAAACAAGCAGAGAAACTCCATACTGATGACACCTCACTACCCAGATGTGGGTAGTGCTTCTGACTGGTTGAATCAAATTTAACCTGTTGCATGGAATTTCTGAGTTGCAATAATTTATATGTAATCCCATGTTGTTCTTCTAATACTCTAAGTAGCATAGTATATACAGCAAACATGAGATCAAACCAAGTGTCAAAAGGTTACTTACAAGAGGTTAAAAACAACAAATAATAATTAAGCCAAGAGCCGTGAAAAGTGGTCATGGTAACTTACAGAAGGTGGTCTTTATAAAAAGGAGAGGTTCCAACCATGAGGCTTTGAATAGGAAAACTTTGGTGATTTGGACAGGTGGTTCAGATTGTGGTAGGTGGTCTCTTATGAGAGGTGGTTACAAAATAAGGACCTTTGACTGTATAAGATGAAAATGCTGTCAACCAAGGCTGTGCTCTAACAGAGCCTGGTGGCCCCTGAAGCTTCATTTTTGCTCATGGGCGACTAGAAAATCTTACTTTTTTCATACAAATCATATGCTGGGCACTCTAGATTTTACAGTTTCAGAGCACCCAGGGCTCCCTTTAACTTTTGTTAGAGCACAGTCTTGACAATGTTGGATCCATTCCTTGGGATTGCAGGGGTCTTTGGGGGTTGAATGCTAATCCAGACCTATTCTTACCTTTCTTAGCTACACGCATAAGGTGGTAAAGTGTATATTAACATCGCTCGAGTGTTTTAGGTGTTGTAAAGACAGGAGAGAAAGGGACAATGCCAACCAACTTCATCCTCAAATTTCGTGGAATTAAATTGAATTGCCTTTGACCAACTTTGTTTTGCATCAAAAAGTATGACAAAGTTGGACTTTAACAGGCAGACAGGTAGGTATAAGAATTCAAAGAACAGAGGTGCTAGTAAGACTCTCATGGCTTTGCAAACCAATGCACTCATGTCCACTTTTAGGTATCTTTGCACAACTATAAAAAACAAAGTTTGATTACGTTGCTCTAGTCCTTTTGACATGAAACAAGTTGTTTCAATTTTGATGAAAGCAAAGAGAGAGTCTAGACCATAATAATATGTCAAAGGTATTAGCAAGACATCCTTTTTCACCTTAAGTCTAGGGTGAGTAGCAAAAAAATAAAAAGAAATGTTCCTTGGGATTCTACTGCAGAGTAATGCCTAGTGTACCTGATTTCGTAGCCAGGTCAAAAGAATCTCTCTTAGTGCTTGTTGATCTACAAGATTTGATGACACATGTCTGTGTACAGAAGAAAAAATAAAAAAACATAGTCATTTTTTTGCAGGATCACACACTTAAGCAAGATCATCTGATATGTCTTCTACAGTGCAGAAGACTGAAGCATGTGTACAGTATACTCAATACAGCTAGCGATCAAATGTTTATAAGTTATTTCTGGTAAGAATACAGTTAAACTAGCCTGAAATTCATCCGATTGCTTCAAGTCGTTTTCTCCTCTCAACAACGCGACGTTACTGGGGGAGTAATAACGACTCGAAGTAATCAGATGAAATTCAGGCTACAGTAATAAACCCAATTGTCTCTAGTTGAATATTTTTCATTATAATAGCCTACATAATATCATACTAAGTGAGTAAACATTTAAAAATTAAATTTTCTGATAACATCTTTTAATAAGAGTTATTCAGAATAATTTAGTGGACAAAAATTTAAAATGGCAGATCAACCAACAGAATAAAACCTTTTTGATTTTTCCATGGAAGGAAGATTACTTTTAAAATGGATGCCACACCTAAACACAACTCTGTGTTTCAAGAAAGTTGATGTGATACTGCATGGAGCTA
>BOPM01000962.1:0-19315 GCA_022179025.1 Porites australiensis | reverse complement strand
ACTATAATTTCTATATGTTTACTTTGCTCGAAATTGCGCGCATTTACAAGGCCCTAAAGCGTTTTGCTGACTTGCAAGGACCCATCTGTTATAGGGATGCCCAAAATACAGAGATGAATCTCATAGTTTATTAGATATAATCCGTGTAAAGTTTGCTTATCATTTTCGCATAAATTTTGACCTAAATTTGGAAACCGCTGAATTTCTCGAATTGGGTCTTTGCGATTTTGGTGAAACTCTGTTCAGCGCAAGGCACTAATGCGCACTATGTGTAGCTGAGAGATTTTCACGAAAAAATGCCGGCAACAGCAGATTTTCGACTCAGACCTCAAAGGGGCGTGGCATTATAACCACGTGACATTTGCTCCGATCGCCAAACATTTTATGTTATATTGTAGATTGATCTATATGTTATCCATTCTATGTGTTAGACTTACGATAAAAGTAAAGGTGGGGATGCCAGAGAGCTTCCAAGTAGGATGGTACCTCCCCAAAAAAACTGGGTCGAGTCACCTTAAGAGTGAGTACATAATACATTTATGCATAATAAATGAAAGAGATATATAGGCTGAATTCTTATCCTCGGTTTTTATTTTTCCGATCAGGGTACGACCGTTGAAAATTGTGTCTTGCCATCTTGAAATATAAACGATCGTACCGACTTCGACCGATCTAAGGGTCGTCAGAAAGTTTCCCGGCGATTAACGCGGAAGGCATCTCTTATCTTTGGATAAGGAGTTCAATTCCGCTGTAACTACAGCTAAAAAATAACGTATTAAACGCATACCTCCGTTCTAAATTCTCGGGTAATCTTGATAGTTCGCAAGAGGGTACAGGCTTGATTGGTGACGACGAAAGGGTCTACGAGAAAATAAAAGATGGAGATTAAGAACCAAATGCATCTCTCAGGTAAATTCTAGTGTAACGTGAGCTAAAACAATGCGTACCTTGGTTATAATTTGCCGAGTAGTTTTGATAGTTCGTTCGATTTGTCACGACAAAAGAGTCTATGAAGAAATCATATTTTGCAAAACAAGTCTATGTATAAAGTCAATTGAATTTTCCATCACAAAATAACAGGACCTGCGCAAAACTAACTTGGGCGACAATCAAACCTTTTACCGACGAGTGAATGTTGAATCTTTTATGAGGGATTTTTCCCTTCATTTACATGTAGCTTGCAGTTTCACTTTGATGAACTTACGTCAACAAAAGTGACGTAAGTGCTTCCAGAAATGGAGCCAATCATGAAAATTTAATAAAGGCATTATCAATATTTCTCTAAACAAAGATCTTACGAAGATCTTACAACAGGTGCTGTGCACTGATGGAACCTTCCGCAGATGATATTGGTCTGATACTCCTGTTTTTCTTCGAAAACTGGCTGCTGGATAAATATGCCTTGTGACAAGAGCTGCTTGTGATTGACCTTCTGACGAGGCACACACGGTATGTTACATGTGTGTGTGTGGGTTTTTTTGAAGTGAAATGGATTTTTTTTGCTACAGATGTGCTGCCATATACCCTAACCCCGGGACTTGCTTGGCAATAGCAACAAGGAAAACAGAAAGAACAGAAACAAACACAAGTCTCCCAATTTTCCATACCCGCCATAATTTTACCCTAGGTGTTACTCTTTAATAACACCAAAAATAGATCAACATAAAAATTGAGACAATTTGTTTCGATCCTCTTCTATGGTGGCCGACAACTGCCATTCGTCAAAACGACATAAATTTGTTAATTTTAGATTGAACTTTAATTATTTTGAATTGAAAATGAAGTGAAATTAAAACGCAAAATTATTTTCTTTTTCATTGAACTGGAAATAGATGTTTTTTTTATTTTCAAAACAAAACAAAACATTTTTATTATGAAATGAAAATAAAAATAAAAGTGAAATAAAAGCAGAAGTAAAATTAATATGTTCACGGCCGGGAACTGCAATTCAAAACAAAACAAAAAAGGAAATTAAAATTAATATGTTCATGACCGAGAACTACCATTCAAAACAGACAAAGTAAAATAAATATGTTCATGGCCAGAAACTGCCGTTCTTTGTGTCGTTACGCAAGTAGACTAGATGAAAGGCTCCTATATTCTGGGAGCAAGCTCGTGGATGAATTGAATCGTAAACGAGCATGGACCCCGTGCTAAGTGCCACTGCTCTTAAATTTCGTGATTGAGTTTGGTTATTACTGACAACCGAATGTTGAAGATTATCACTTCTGTATTTACAGTAACTAGAAGGCTGAGAAACATTCCATTTTCAAATTCATTTGTTTTAAACTGCTTGGGCGCTGTAACATATCATTAATTTTCTCCTTAGTTTTTTTTTATACAGTATTTCATGACTTTCTCCGTGTGTTATGGTTACTTGATAGATCATATTTACATTTCCTTAGTATTTGATTTTAGGCATGTGTTGGCATACGGTATTTAGCATTTGTTTTTGGCGTCTACTTTTTGACATACATTGTCTGTTTTAAAAAGCATTTCGTCAGCATAATTCTTCGAATTCGTTAACTTTTTGGCATCTCTATAGCACTCACACTTTTTAAGGGAGGTACATAATATGGTGGCCGAAAAACGACCATTCGTCCAAACGACATAAATTTGTTAATTTTAGAGTGAACTTTAATTCAATCACCTCTGTATTTATAGTAACTAGAAGGCTTGAGAAACATTCCATTTTGAAATTCATTTGTTTTAAACTGCTTGGGCGCTGTAACATATTCACTTTCTCCTTAGTTTCTTTATATTTCATGACTTTCTCTGTGTGTTATGGTTACTTGATAGATCATATTTACATTTCCTTAGCATTTGATTTTTGGCATGTGTTGGGATACGGTATTTAGCATTTGTTTTTGGCGTCTACTTTTTGGCATACATTGTCTGTCTTAAAAAGCATTTCGTCAGCATAATTCTAAATTGGCATGTGTGTTTTGGCATACGGTATCAGCATTTCTTCGTCGGGTAACTTTTTGGCATCTCTATAGCACTCACGCTTTTAAGAGAGCTAGATCCTTGCCCGATCGAAGCTGTACTTTTTCTGACCTTAGGAATATTCAAACCAACACAGTGGAAGTATCCGATTGCATGATTTTGTTATAGCAACGTGTTATCAGCGAAACATTTCTTTACCGCAAAGATGACTAGGACCCTCTAGAATATGCCAAACATACGCATAAATTAAAAGGCACTTTGAACAAAAGTAATACTAAGTAAGGGAGGTAAGAGTAAAGTGTATAATTTGACTTTAAGGAATAGATTAATAAGAATCGAGTGAGTGAGTGAGTGAGTGAGTGATCGAGTGCCATTCAGCGTTTTTTTGCATGCTGGATCCAATTCGTGCTGATAGAAATTCAAAGAGTGAAGGCAAAGTGTTTTAATTTTTCTTAGACAAACATTTCATTGAAAGTTGCGAAGAGCCACTACATTTCTTATTAAATAGTTTCCAGCCCGATTCCTTCAGCAACAACTTAAGTAGAATTATGCTGGATTTTATGTAACTCGGCACGCATCGTTGCAACTTTCAAGGTAGATTTCTTCAATGGACTACTGCATTTGAACTTTTTTTTATAGTACCTTCACTTAAGATTTCTTGTTTTAGGAAAACAAAAGAAAAACAGTGCGAGAAATACGACTAGAGTACGTGTATCGCGGCCACACTTATCTGACAGCTAGTCATTCACAGTTGCGTTATTTTTGTTATTTTTTAAATTAGTAGGTGGGATGGCGAAAAAATTGGCTTCCCTGCAAGCGTTCCCCTCCTTCCTCCTCCCTCCTCTCTCGCTCTAGTCTCGCATCCTAATTCCCTTCCCCTTTCGAACGCCTGCCACGCACGCTAATGAAAAATAAGACCAGTTTCCGTAAAAACTGGAAACTTGAAACGTGGAAACCGGTGTGGGGTCATGCCCGGGGGTGGATCTGTTCTTGTCCAATTGTCCTCTTGCTGAATCTCCAACAACTAGCCAATGTCAGTTTGAATTTTGGCAGGTGATTGTGGAAGTAGAAAGTTTTTATTAAGAATTTCTCAACAGAGGCGGAACCACGGGGATAGATTGGGTGGCTAGCCACCCCCCACCCTTAGGAAAGCACAAACGGAATTACTTGGGTCCCCAAAAATGTAGAAATACGTGCAATCGCCGTGCATGCAAATGCAGAATCATCGACAGCAATGTAGTTTGTAAGACATTTTTGGCGCTGCACTCTAGGCGAATGACGACGCCGATTCACTTTTCGCCGACTAGGTTAGTAAGGTATTTCCGTAAATCGTAGCTCCTTTTTTTTTTTCTATATATCTTCTGGCGTTTTAAGAGTTTGCAGTGTCGCAGTCTCCAATTCATTCTTTGTAATTCGCCATGTGCATGTGTTGGGACAAACATAAGACAACTTAATCTCGCGGCAGGATTTATTTTATTTAGGTTTTTCCGTTATTTTGGAGCCGCAGTCGAGTTGCGGTTAGGTTTCGCGTTTCGGTCGATGTTAGATAGGATTTCGTGACGTGTTGACACTAAATAACATCGACCGAAACCAGCGTTCCTCGGAAAGACCATAAGCAGCATCGGTCAATGCAATACAGCTGAGTCTATTACAGATTTAACATTGCTTTAAAGTGATATAAACTGGAAATGACGATATTGACCATTTTATAACTTAAACTTAATCAAATTTTGCATCCTCGCTGCGATCATATTGATGAATCATTTGGTTTAGGTCGATGTTATCCAGTGCTTTCCAAAAAATGGCGGCCCTGTCTCTCCCCAGCCCCCGCGAGTGTTTTCGTATCCCTTTTTACTGAACGACTGCAAGCGACTGCACCACTATCTTGGAGCCTGGAACAGGCTAGCTGATGACATATGCATCACACCGTGGATGAGCCGGTTTAGAAAACTTAACTTCTGTATGCAGTTCCATACATTTATTATGCATGCAGAAATCCCTTACAGCTTCAAACAAATGAGTACATAATGCATTTATGCATAATAAATGAAAGAGATGGCTGAATTCTTATCCTCGGTTGTTATTTTTCCGATCAGGGTACGATCGTTGAAAATTGTGTCTTGCATTCTTGAAATATAAACGATCGTACCGACTTCGACCGATCTAAGGGTCGTCAGAAAGTTTCCCGGCGATTAACGCGGAACGCATCTCTTATCTTTGGATAGGGAGTTCAATTCCGCTGTAACTACAGCTAAAAAATAACGTATTAAACGCATACCTCCGTTCTAAATTCTCGGGTAATCTTGATAGTTCGCAAGAGGGTACAGGCTTGATTGGTGACGACGAAAGGGTCTACGAGAAAATAAAAGATGGAGATTAAGAACCAAATGCATCTCTCAGGTAAATTCTAGTGTAACGTGAGCTAAAACAATGCGTACCTTGGGTATAAATTGCCGAGTAGTTTTGATAGTTCGTTCGATTTGTCACGACAAAAGAGTCTATGAAAAAATCATATTTTGCAAAACAAGTCTATGTATAAAGTCAATTGAATTTTCCATCACAAAATAACAGGACCTGCACAAGACTAACCTGGGCGACAATCAAACCTTTTACCGACGAGTGAGTGTTGAATCTTTTATGAGGGATTTTTCCCTTCATTTACATGTAGCTTGCAGTTTCACTTTGATGAACTTACGTCAACAAAAGTGACGTAAGTGCTTCCAGAAATGGAGCCAATCATGAAAATTTAATAAAGGCATTATCAATATTTCTCTAAACAAAGATCTTACGAAGATCTTACAACAGGTGCTGTGCACAGATGGAACCTTCCGCAGATGAAGTTGGTCTGATACTCCTGTTTTTCTTCGAAAACTGGCTGCTGGATAAATATGCCTTGTGACAAGAGATGATTGTGGTTGACCTTCTGACGAGGCACACATTGTATGTTACATGTGTGTGTGGGGTTTTTTGAAGTAAGATGGATTTTTTTGCTACAGATGTGCTGCCAGATACCCTAACCCCGGGACTTGCTTGGCAATAGCAACAAGGAAAACAGAAGGAACAGAAACAAACACAAGTCTCCCAATTTTCCATACCCGCCATAATTTTATCCTAGGTGTTACACTTTAATAACACCAAAAATAGATTAACATAAAATTGAGACAATTTGTTTCAATCCTCTTCTATGGTGGCCGACAACTGCCATTCGTCAAAACGACATAAATTTGTTAATTTTAGATTGAACTTTAATTATTTTGAATTGAAAACGAAGTGAAAGTGAAACGCAAAATTATTTTCTTTTTCATTGAACTGTATTTTTTTATTTTCAAAACAAAACAAAACATTTTTATTATGAAATGAAAATAAAAATAAAAGTGAAATAAAAGCAGAAGTAAAATTAATATGTTCATGATCGAGAACTACCATTCAAAACAGAAAAAGTAAAATAAATACGTTCATGGCCAGTAGACTAGATGAAAGGCTCCTATATTCTGGGAGCAAGCTCGTGGATGAATTGAATCGTAAACGAGCATGGGTGCTAAGTGCCACTGCTCTTGAATTTCGTGATTGAGTTTCGTTATTACTGACAACCGAATGTTGAAGCCACCTCTGTATTTATAGCAACTAGAAGGCTTGAGAAACATTCCATTTTGTCATTTATTTGTTTTAAACTGCTTGGGCGCTATAACATATTCACTTTCTCCTTATTAGTTTTTTTTTATATTTCATGACTTTCTCTGTGTGTTATGGTTACCTGATAGATCATGACATTTCTTTAGCATTTGATTTTTGGCATGTGTGTTTTGGCATACGGTATTTATAGCATTTGTTTTTGGTATCTACTTTTTGGAACACATGGTCTGTTTTAAAAAGAATTTCGTCAGCATAATTCTTCGGTAACTTTTTGGCATCTCCATAGCACTCACACTTTTAAGGAAGCTATATGGTGGCCGACAACTGCCATTCGTCCAAACAACATAAATTTGTTAATTTTATATTGGACTTTAATTCAATCACCTCTGTATTTATAGTAACTAGAAGGCTTGAGAAACATTCCATTTTTATATTTCATGACGTTCTCTGTGTGTGTCGGTTACTTGATAGATCATGTTTACATTTCTTTAGCATTTGATTTTTGGCATGTTTGTTTTGGCATACGGTATATAGCATTTGTTTTTGGCATCTACTTTTTGGCATACATTGTCGGTTTTAAACAGCATTTCGTCAGCATAGTTCGGTAACTTTTTGGCATCTCTATAGCACTCACGCTTTTAAGAGAGATAGATCCTTGCCCGATCGAAGCTGTACTTTTTCTGACCTTAGGAATATTCAAACCAACACAGTGGAAGTGTCCGATTGCATGACTTTATTATAGAAACTTGTTATCAGCGAAACATTTCTTTACCGCAAAGATCACTAGTACCCTCTAGAATATGCCAAACATACGCGTAAAAGGCACTTTGAACAAAAGTAATACTAAGTAAGGGAGGTAAGAGTAAAGTGTATAATTTGACTTTAAGGAATAGATTAATAAGAATCGAGTGAGTGAGTGAGTGAGTGAGTGAGTGAGTGAGTGATCGAGTGCCATTCAGCGTTTTTTTGCGTGCTGGATCCAATTCGTGCTGATAGAAATTCAAAGAGTGAAGGCAAAGTGTTTTAATTTTTCTTAGACAAACATTTCATTGAAAGTTGCGAAGAGCCACTACATTTCTTATTAAATAGTTTCCAGCCCGATTCCTTCAGCAACAACTTAAGTAGAATTATGCTGGATTTTATGTAACTCGGCACGCATCGTTGCAACTTTCAAGGTAGACTCCTTCAATGGACTACTGCATTTGAACTTTTTTTTATAGTACCTTCACTTAAGATTTCTTGTTTTAGGAAAACAAAAGAAAAACAGTGCGAGAAATACGACTAGAGTACGTGTATCGCGGCCACACTTATCTGACAGCTAGTCATTCACAGTTGCGTTATTTTTGTTATTTTTTAAATTAGTAGGTGGGATGGCGAAAACAATGGCTTCCTTGCAGGCGTTCCCCTCCTTCCTCCTCCCTCCTCTCTCGCTCTAGTCTCGCATCCTAATTCCCTTCCCCTTTCGAACGCCTGCCACGCACGCTAATGAAAAATAAGACCAGTTTCCGTAAAAACTGGAAACTTGAAACGTGGAAACCGGTGAGGGGTCATGCCCGGGGGTGGATCTGTTCTTGTCCAATTGTCCTCTTGCTGAATCTCCAACAAGTAGCCAATGTCAGGTTGAATGTTGGCAGGTGATTGTGGAAGTAGAAAGTTTTTATTAAGAATTTCTCAACAGAGGCGGAACCACGGGGGTAGATTGGATGGCTAGCTACCACACCCTTAGGAAAACACAAACGGAATTACTTTGGTCCCCAAAAACGTAGAAATACGTATTCGACAGCAATGTAGCTTGTGAGACATTTTTGGCGCTGCACTCTAGGCGAATGACGCCGCCGATTCAGTTTTCGCCGACTTGGTTAGTAAGGTATTTCCGTAAATCGTAGCTTCTATTTTTTCCTATATATTTTCTGGCGTTTTAAGAGTTTGCAGTGTCGCAGTCTAAAATTCATTCTTTCTAATTCGCCATGTGCATGTGTTAGGACAAACATAAGACAACTTAATCTCGCGGCAGGATTTATTTTATTTAGCTTTTTTTTTTAGAGCCGCAGTCGAGTTCCGTGTAGGTTTCGCGTTTCGGTCGATGTTAGATAGGATTTCATGACGTGTTGACACTAAATAACATCGACCGAAACCAGCGTTCCTCGGAAAGACCATAAGCAGCATCGGTCAATGCAATACAGCTGAGTCTATTACAGATTTAACATTGTTTTAAAGTGATATAAACAGGAAATGACGATATTGACAATTTGATAACTCAAACTTAATCAAATTTTGCATCCTCGCTGCGATCATATTGATGAATCATTTGGTTTAGGTCGATGTTATCCAGTGCTTTCCAAAAAATGGCGGCCCTGTCTCTCCCCAACCCCCGCGAGTGTTTTCGTATCCCTTTTTACTGAACAACTGCAAACGACTGCACCACTATCTTGGAGCCTGGAACAGACTAGCTGATGACATGCGCATCACACCGTGGATGAGCCGGTTTAGAAAACTTAATTTCTGTATGCAGTTCCATACATTTATTATGCATGCAGAAATCCCTTACAGCTTCAAACAGATAATCACCGTGAGAGTGAGTACATAATGCATTTATGCATGATAAATGAAAGAGATGGGCTGAATTCTTATCCTCGGTTGTTATTTTTCCGATCAGGGTACGATCGTTGAAAATTGTGTCTTGCCATCTTGAAATATCAACGATCGTACCGACTTCGACCAATCTAAGGGTCGTCAGAAAGTTTCCCGGCGATTAACGCCGAAGGCATTTCTTACCTTTGGATAGAGAGTTCAATTCCGCTGTAACTACAGCTAACTTATTAAACGCATACCTCCGTTCTAAATTCTCGGGTAATCTTGATAGTTCGCAAGAGGGAACAGCAGAGAGTCCTTGATTCGTGACGACGAAAGGGTCTACGAGGAAATGATAGATAGAGTTTAAGAACCAAATGCATCTGTGAGGTGAATTCTAGTGTAACTTGAGCTAATACAATGCCTACCTTGGTTATAAATTCGCGAGTAGTTTTGATATATAGTTTAGTTCGCTCGATTTGTCACGACGAAAGAGTCTACGAAGAAATTATCCATCACAAAATAACAGGATCTGCACAAGACTAACCTGGGCGACAATCAAACCTTTTACCGAAGAGTGAATGTTGAATCTTTTATGAGGGATTTTTCCCTTCATTTACATGTAACTTGCAGTTTCACTTTGATGAACTTGCGTCAACAAAAGTGACGTAAGTGCTTCCAGAAATGGAGCCAATCATGAAAATTTAATAAAGGCATTATCAATATTTCTCTAAACAAAGATCTTACGAAGATCTTACAACAGGGGCTGTGCACAGATGGAACCTTCCGCAGATGAAGTTGGTCTGATACTCCTGTTTTTCTTCGAAGACTGGCTGCTGGATAAATATGCCTTGTGACAAGAGATGATTGTGGTTGACCTTCTGACGAGGCACACACTGTATGTTACATGTGTGTGTGGGTTTTTTTGAAGTAAGATGGATTTTTTTGCTGCAGATGTGCTGCCATATACCCTAACCCTGGGGACTTGCTTGGCAATAGCAACAAGGAAAACAGAAGGAACAGAAACAAACACAAGTCTCCCAATTTTCCATACCCGCCATAATTTTATCCTAGGTGTTACACTTTAATAACACCAAAAATAGATTAACATAAAATTGAGACAATTTGTTTCAATCCTCTTCTATGGTGGCCGACAACTGCCATTCGTCAAAACGACATAAATTTGTTAATTTTAGACTGAACTTTAATTATTTTGAATTGAAAATGAAGTGAAAGTAAAACGCAAAATTATTTTCTTTTTCATTGAACTGTATTTTTTTATTTTCAAAACAAAACAAAACATTTTTATTATGAAATGAAAATAAAAATAAAAGTGAAATAAAAGCAGAAGTAAAATTAATATGTTCACGGCCGGGAACTGCCATTCAAAACAAAAAAAAAGTAAAATTAATATGTTCATGACCGCGAACTACCATTCAAAACAGAAAAGGTAAAATAAATACGTTCATGGCCAGTAGACTAGATGAAAGGCTCCTATATTCTGGGAGCAAGTTCAGTCATGGTTCTATGGAATCGTAAACGAGCATGGGTGCTAAGTGCCACTGCTCTTGAATTTCGTGATTGAGTTTGGTTATTACTGACAACCGAATGTTGAAGCCACCTCTGTATTTATAGTAACTAGAAGGCTTGAGAAACATTCCATTTTGAAATCCATTTGTTTTAAACTGCTTAGGCGCTGTAACATATTCACTTTCTCCTTAGTTTATTTATATTTCACGACTTTCTCTGTGTGTTATGGTTACTTGATAGATCACGGGCGCTTTCCATTTACGAAAAAAAACCGGAAATTTCGGTGGCAGCAAAAGTGGAATTTCCGATTGGTAAAACGTTGTTCCATTTGGTCGTAAACCCCGGTACGTGGCCGGGTGCCCGACCGTGGACCTGGAACTGGTACAAACTACGAGAAACGTAAATGGAACACGACATTTCGTTCGGAAATTCCAACCGGGAAAAGGGGACCACCTTTATAGGTTTTCCACTTTTTCTGGGAATTTTCCAGTGGGACGAACCGACGAAACGTGTTCCATTTACCGCCGAATCGGAAATTCCGGAAATTTTGACTAAATGGAAAGCGCCCCACGTTTACATTTCTTTAGCATTTGATTTTTGGCATGTGTGTTTTGGCATACGGTATTATAACATTTGTTTTTGGCATCTTCTTTTTGGCATACATTGTCTGTTTTAAAAAGCATTTCGTCAGCACAATTCTTCTTTAACTTTTTGGCATCTCTATAGCACTCACACTTTTAAGGAAGCTATATGGTGGCCGACAACTGCCATTCGTCCAAACGACATAAATTTGGTAATTTTAGATTGGACTTTAATTCAATCACCTCTGTATTTATAGTAACTAGAAGGCTTGAGAAACATTCCACTTTGAAATGCATTTGTTTTAAACTGCTTAGGCGCTGTAACATATTCACTTTCTCCTTAGTTTCTTTATATTTCACGACTTTCTCTGTGTGTTATGGTTACTTGATACATCATGCTTACATTTCTTTAGCATTTGATTTTTGGCGTGTGTGTTTTGGCATACGGTATAGCATTTGTTTTTGGCATCTACTTTTTGGTATACATTGTCTGTTTTAAAAAGCATTTCGTCAGCATTTCTTCGGCGGGTAACTTTTTGGCATCTCTATAGCACTCACGCTTTTAAGAGAGATAGATCCTTGCCCGAAGCTGTACTTTTTCTGACCTTAGGAATATTCAAATCCAACACAGTGGAAGTATCCGATTGCATGACTTTGTTATAGAAACTTGTTATCAGCGAAGCATTTCTTTAACGCAAAGATCACTAGTACCCTCTAGAATATGCCAAACATATGCGTAAAAGGCACTTTGAACAAAAGTAATACTAAGTAAGGGAGGTAAGAGTAAAGTGTATAATTTGACTTTAATGAATAGATTAATAAGAATCGAGCGAGCGAGTGAGTGAGTGAGTGAGTGATCGGCCATTCGGAGTGGGGCGTAAGTGAGGTACGAATACCGCAATACCGCACATGGTAGCGCGAGAATACCTCAATACCGCATTAAAATTTAGCCAAATACCGAAACCGCAGTTACAAATGAGAAAAAGTTGACGTTGTCAATACTACAAATCCTCCTTTCAAATAGAAATAATACTTTATGTCAGTGTTTCCAAATCAAGGTACGTCGATGTCAAGCGTACGATAAACATAAGCTCATCGCACTCGTTTAATTTTGTTCATTACATGTATACGTTTACGTAAATGATACTACAGGAGTTTTCTATTGTTAGTTTACATATTATATACTGACCTGGATCATAAATGGACGGAAAACAGCTGACTCTTATCAGGTTGTTTCAAGTTCACAAGTAACTTGGTTCTGTGTTTAGGGTTTCAAAACGTAACGTCGACCCGGGCTTGGGATTCGAAGGGCACACAGCACACACAAGTATACAGCTATTTCGAGAAAGGTTGTCAAAAAATATGTGCCCGCGACAATCCCGAAAGGTAATATGGGATATGATCAATATACTGTTCCTGACACTGTAGCTGTCGAACCTACTTTTGTTACTTTCCTTTAGCACTCGCAAACATATATCCATGCCCTCTCGTGCCATTCTTTCAAATTCCTTTGAGGAAAAGCGAACTTAAAACCACCCACAATTCCTTTCGCGATTGTCGCGTGCACTTTTTCCGACAACCTTTCTAGAAATAGCTGTATAGACAGCGTAGCGTGGGGGTTTTATTTGGGCGCGCTAAATAATAAAGGCAGGCGCGGGCGGGTAGACTGGGGCGGGAGCGGATTCGCCGCTCACAGTCGTGCTCGCTGCCGAGAAAACCACGTAAGACTGCCATGCCCGGGGGGGGTGGGGGGGGGGGGTACTTGGGTTAATTTTTGCTGGGTATGTGCCGCTGGCCTCTCAGAGCCCCTACCTCATTATAGTCTATTCTGTGGCCAATTATAAACCCCATCTTAGTTACTTTTGGACAAATATTTAATTTTCGCGATCCCAACTTAGTCACTTTCTATTTTTATGAATTGACCATTTTTTAAATTGAATGAAGAACACTTTACTTTTCATCCACAGTGCAAACATTCTGGTACGTTTGCTAACCGTAAATATGAAGAACTGTCTTACCACAAAAATTCAGAAAATGTGCGGCCCCATTATAGTCAATCCAGTCGTGAAAATGCGACTCCATCCAGCGGCACATCCCCATTAGTCTCTCATAATGAAGTACCCTGGAGATTAAGAACCAAGTGCATCCCTAAGGTAAAGAAACTTTTGGAGTTGTAGTGTAACTTCAGTTAATGCAATGCCTACCTCGGTTTTTGATTCACAGTGTGTCCTGATAATTCGCTTGATTTGTCACGACGAAATAGTCTACGAGGAAATGATACTTAAAAGTCACTTGCATTTTCCTTCACAAAATAACAGGACTGGTACAACACTTACCTAAAGCAACAATCAACCCTTCTACCCAGAAAAACTTGAACCTATGGGATTTTTCCCTTCCTTTAGCTGCAGTTTTACGTCAAGAAAGTGACGTAAGTGCTTCCAGAAATAGTTTCCAAAATGCAGCCATCCAGGAAAATTTGAAAACTAATAAAGCATGTGACTGGTCACATTAAATCTAATATACAGTTATTATATTTCCCTGAACGAAATAACAAAATCCTCAAGAAAAGATGTTATAACTAAACAAATGCTGTAGACTGATGTATGGTGGCCGACAACTGCCATTCGTCCAATCGACATAAATTAATTAATTAATTAGTTAATTTTAGATTGAACTTTAATTATTTTGAATTGAAAATGTAGTGAAAGTAAAACGGAAAATTATTTTCTTTTTCATTGAACTGGAAATAGATTTTCAAAACAAAACAAACATTTTTATCATGAGATGAAAATAAAAATAAAAGTGAAATAAAAGCAGAAGTAAAATTAATATGTTAACGGCCGGAAACTGCCATTCAAAACAAAAAAAAGTAAAATTAATATGTTCATGACCGGGAACTACCATTCAAAACAGAAAAAGTAAAAAAAATATGTTCATGGCCAGGAACTGCCGTTCTTTGTGTCGTTACGCAAGTAGACTAGATGAAAGGCTCCTATATTCTGGGAGAAAGCTCATGGATGAATTGATGGGTGCTAAGTGCGACTGCTCTTGAATTTCGTGATTGAGTTTGGTTATTACTGACAACCGAATGTTGAAGATTATCACTTCTGTATTTACAGTAACTAGAAGACTGAGAAACATTCCATTTTGAAATTCATTTGTTTTAAACTGCTTGGGCGCTGTAACATATTCACTTTCTCCTTAGTTTCTTTATATTTCATGACTTTCTCCGTGTGTTATGGTTACTTGATAGATCATATTTACATTTCCTTAGCATTTGATTTTTGGCATGTGTTGGCATACGGTATTTAGCATTTATTTTTGGCATCTACTTTTTGGCATACATTGTCTGTTTTAAAAAGCATTTCGTCAGCATAATTCTTCGTTAACTTTTTGGCATCTCTATAGCACTCACACTTTTTAAGGGAGCTACATAATATGGTGGCCGACAACTGCCATTCGTCCAAACGACATAAATTTGTTAATTTTAGATTGGACTTTAACTCAATCACCTCTGTATTTATAGTAACCAGAAGGCTTGAGAAACATTCCATTTTGAAATTCATTTGTTTTAAACTGCTTGGGCGCTGTAACATATTCACTTTCTCCTTAGTTTTTTTTTATATTTCATGACTTTCTCTGTGTGTTAGTTACTTGATAGATCATGTTTACATTTCTTTAGCATTTGATTTTTGGCATGTGTGTTTTGGCATACGGTATTTAGCATTTGTTTTTGGCATCTACTTTTTCGCATACATTGTCTGTTTTAAAAAGCATTTCGTCAGCATAATTCTTCGGTAACTTTTTGGCATCTCTATGGCACTCACGCTTTTAAGGAAGCTATATGGTGGCCGACAACTGCCATTCGTCCAAACGACATAAATGTGTTAATTCTAGATTGGACTTTAATTCAATCACCTCTGTATTTATGGTAACTAAAAGGCTTGAGAAACATTCCATTTTTATATTTCATGACTTTCTCTGCGTGTTTTGGTTACTTGATAGATCATGTTTACATTTCTTTAGCATTTGATTTTTGGCATGTAAGTTTTGGCATACGCTATTTATAGCATTTGTTTTTGGCATCTTCTTTTTGGCATACATTGCCTGTTTTAAAAAGCATTTCAGCGTCAGCATTTCTTCGGCAGGTAACTTTTTGGCATCTCTATAGCACTCACGCTTTTAACAGAGCTAGATCCTTGCCCAGTCGAAGCTGTACTTTTTCTGACCTTAGGAATATTTAAACCAACCCAGTGGAAGTATCCGATTGCATGACTTTGTTATAGAAACTTGTTATCAGCGAAGCATTTCTTTAAAGCAAAGATCACTAGTACCCTCTAGAATATGGCAAACATATGCGTAAAAGGCACTTCGAACAAAACTAATACTAAGTAAGGGAGGTAAGAGTAAAGTGTATAATTTGACTTTAATGAATAGATTAATAAGAATCGAGTGAGTGAGTGAGTGAGGTTGCCGCTCAATAGAGGTTTAATTTCCCATTCTTTACTACAATTATTTCGGGGCATTGATTACTGGCCGCTTAATGGAGGATGGCCGCTTAATAGGTGGCCACTTAATGGAGTTTTAACTGTATACAGAGTGGGATGATAACCATATATACATAATAAATCAGTGAAAGTTATTAACATTTCTCTGAACAAAATAAGAAACAGCTCACAAACAGGTCATAACAAATTCTGTAGTCTTCCTGTTTTTCTCGGAACATTGTCAGATATGCTTGATCGTGATGAGTGACCTTCTAACAAGGCCCACACTTTGTGTGTGATTTGAAGTAAATTGGAATTTCAATTGACGTCTCAGATGTGCTGTCATATGTCCTACCCCTGGGACTTGCTTGACAACCGGACTGGTGACAAATTTCAGACGTAATATTACAAAAAAGTAGTTTTCCCTCAAACTCCTTCCAATTTATAATTTTATTAAGATATTATGATTTCCACATTCCATGAGATTGAGGCAGTTTGCCGGTTTTATTCCTTTATTAATCCCATGGTATCAAATTACCCACCCCTACCTCCCCTTCTCCTTCCAATACCTTACCCCCTTTGACTCCTGCTACGCAGCCTACACAAATTGCCGGTTTCCGTGTTCATCAGTTAGTAAAAAGCTCGGGGTTTTTCTCTCCCCGGGGTGGGAACTCATTCGTGATTCTGTTTGATCAATATCGATATCTTAAACAACCGGAGAAGATATTTGACGGGGATGGGTTCTAGAGTTACTTTTCAAGGTTTGTGCTGCTTTTATAAAGTATTGTTCAGCTTTGTTTGCTAGCCAGTACCGCGCGCATTATAAGCAGTTCCTCAGATAAATGTAACCCAAAATTACTTAAGGATTCCACTAGTTGTAATCGAATGTTGCCATCGACCAAATGCACCGTATTTTTAACGTTCAGCGTTAGAAGGAAGCAAAAATAGGTTTTGTGCTGGATGCAGTGCCTAAGAGTCAGGAAAATCACGGTTCCATGTTTTCTTTCTGTTAAAGAAAAATAAAATTCGCCCCCCTTCAGTCTGGGATGTTTTTGTTCTTCCAGGGATTTGCTGCTCATTCGGTACATCTTTAATAATTAAGTGTCACTTATAGAAGAAACGCGATGGTTTCGAAAAGTCCCCAGAAGGGTACTCCCTATAATGGCGTATACGGGGAGACCGTCACCTTCTTAATCTCGGACCGTTTTCTTTCATCACATTCTTCAAATAAAGCCAAGCTTAGTCTGTTAAGAGCTTGATTTTATATCGCCGCTTTATAGATCTGAGAAAAATAGGAAAACTCTCGTTGGAACAGCAAAAAGGTGGCCGCGATCGCTTAATAGAGATGGCCGCTCAATACAGGGTTAATTTCCCGTTCTTTTCTACGATTATTTCGGGGCATTGATTACTGGCCGCTTAATGGAGGATGGCTGCTTAATAGGTGGCCACTTAATGGAGGTTCAACTATATACAGAGTGGGATGATAACCATGTATGCGTAATAAATCAGTGAAAGGGCGGAGAGGAAATCCTACATGATGGGTAATCTCGCTGAAAAAGTCCTCTGCGATCTGAAAGATCATAGACAACACGGACTAACATACTTTGACAAAAGTTTAACCCTGGAGATTAAGAACCAAATGCATTTATAATGTAAAGGAACCTTGGAGTTCTAGTGAAACTTCAGCTAATGCAATGCCTACCTTAATTATAAATTCCCAAGTATTCTTGATCGGTTCCCTTGATTCGTCACGACGAAAGTGTCTGCAAGGAAATTATATTTTGTAAGACAAAATTAAGTTAAAAGTCAATTGCATTTTCTTTCACAGAAAAAACAGGACTTGCACAAAACGTACCAAGCCACAATCAACCCTTCTACCAAGCTCGAAAAAGTTGAACCTAAGGGATTTTTCCCTTTTGTAATTTAGCTTTCAGTTTCACTTTGATCAAATTACGTCGACAAAGAGCTCTTATAACAAATCAGGGCCACCCAACGGCTGTTTTCTGTAAAATATCTGTTCGGAGAAGCAAAAATTGCCTAGAATTTTCTATACCTTGCGGAAGGCTAAGACACGCTAAGAATTCCATTCATGTTTAATTTTCAAAGCTTATCTAATAAGTTCCCTACCATTTTCTGAAGTTTAATTTTTTGCATTTCACTCCGTGGATTAAGCTTTTTTTTCACAGAAAAAGGAAACCTAAAATTTTAGGATTCGGAAATGCGATGGAAAGAGGAATCAAAAAAATTCTCACCTTCCTAAAACTTAAAATTGCCTCTAAAGATTTTCGGGAAAATATAATACTAAAGCCCTGGTAATTTCGAAAAGATTCAAGTTGCCCTAGGATGACTGAACAAATATCAACTAGCGCCGATAAGAATGTATTTCCACAGATCTAAAAGTACTTTGTATAGCCTAAAAAGTGTTTTTAATGCATTTAGGAGAAAACCGTCGTTGGGTGCTCCTGACAAATTCTGTACATGTAGACTGATGAAATCTTAGTGAGAAAGTTGGTTTTAGACTTCCTGTTTTTCTACGTACGTTGCCGGATATGCCTCTTGTGTGACCTTTAACAAGACTCGCATTTTGTGTGTGACTTGAAGTAAAGTGGAATTTTTATTGTCGCAGATGTGCTGTCATATACCCTACCCTGCCCTGAGACTTTCTTGACAACCGGACTGGTGACAAATTTCAGTGGTAGTATTACAAAAGATAGTTTTCCCTCAACTTGATTTTCCTCTGGTAACTAAGTGAGGTCGTTAGGAATCGGTGGCAGATAATATATTGTTTTTGAATATGTCCCTTGTAAGTTCGAAGTGTTTATTCGAAGTTTGGCTATTTAATAAGGATGTAACCGACGATAAAATAGCCATGATTGCTATGCGGTGGAGAATTTTCGGGGCTTTGATTACTCATGATTACTGGCCGCTTAATGGAGGATGGCCGCTTGATGGTTCAAATGTATAATAGAGATGCCCGCTCAATAGAGGTTTAATTTCCCATTCTTTTCTGCAATTATTTCGGGACATTGATTACTGGCCACTTAATGGAGGTTTAATGTATACAGAGCGGAATGATAACCATGTATGCATAATAAATCAGTGAAAGGGCGGAAAGGAAATCCTACATGATCATGAAAAAACCCTCTGCGATCTGAAAGTTCATAGACAACACGGACTAACATACTTTGACAAAAGTTTAACCCTGAAGATTAAGAACCAGTTGCATTTCTAAGATAAAGGAACCTTGGAGTTTTAGTGTAGCTTCAGCTAATGCAATGCCTACCTAAGTTATAAATTCCCAAGTAGTTAGTCTTGATCGGTTCGCTTTATTTGTCACGACGAAAGGGTCTGCAAGGAAATTATACTTTTGTAAGACAAAATCAAGTTAAAAGTCAATTGCAGTTTCCTTCACAAAATAACAGGACTTGCACAAAACTTACCAAGCCACAATCAACCCTTCTACCAAGCTCGAAAAAGTTGAACCTAAGGGATTTTACGTCGACAAAAGTGAGTCAGACGTAAGTGCTTCCAGAAATAGCTCCAAAAATGCAGCCAACCAGGAATACA
>BOPM01000961.1:84345-89345 GCA_022179025.1 Porites australiensis | reverse complement strand
TTATCGTCCTTATCACATGCGATATCCGAGCATGATGACCCCTAGACGTGCAACCTGTTTAGCAGCAACATTTTGGTGTAAAAACGTCATTTTCTCACTGCTTAGCATTTGGAAGGAAAAAACTATTCATCTTGTTGCAGTTGTCTTTATTGCCTTATGTCTTTTCATTTCTTCAATTACTTACAATGCAATTTATCGAATCGTTCGACACCATCAACATCAGATTCACGCCCAACAGCAAGCCGTACAGAGTATGAACGCGGAACAAAATCTCAAGACACAAGGGAAGAAACGCGCTGCAAACACATTTATATATTACATTTGTATGGTTCTTTGTTATTTTCCAGCGGCTGTCTCCATCCTAATTCAGGTAACTTATAAAGACCATTGGAACATCAGATGGCGTTTTGCCGACACTATTCTGTTCATGAACTCCGCTATAAATCCATTCTTGTATTTTTGGCGTAATCGGGAAGTCCGGGAAGCAGTTTTGAAGATAGTACGAAAAAGGTTATGTAAAACAGATGAGGAAAACTTAGATAACGGTGATCAATGAAATTGGTGGTTCATATGCGATTTTATTTTAAGATCAAGGATTCACTTGAGACACTCAGAAGCAGATACTGCCCGCAAAAAATCCGAGATCGAGGCAGTTGAAGAAACTACGTAACATGTTATGTAAAACAGATGGAGAAAACTTAAGTTTCGGTTATCACTGAAATTGGTTGATACATCGCGATTTCAGCGAAGTCGGCAAGAAGAAGACATTTTTACAGACAAATGAACCTCTGAAAGGTTATATTCGGTAGCTTTTTACTAATTAATTGAAGTTATTTTTTTCCTTTTCCGCCAAGTAGCTCTATGATATGGGGGATAAAGATGCAGCGTTTCATCCAAGTTCCCAGGCTCTCTCACTCTATTGCTCTTTTTCTTTCTCTTGAGAACGAGGTTGGGCGCCTATTTAAACTAATGCAGATAATGGGGGGAGGGGGATGGGGGGTGGGGGGGCTGGGTGGCTTACAAGCAAGGGTGTCTCGAATCAAGTGGGACCCTTCCTAGATTTTCCTCCGCCAATTTTTTCTCTGCAAATTGGGTTGACGGTTGAGAGAAACCTAACGGCGAAGAAACTTTTCAAGATCGTTGTAAGAACGACGTCAAGAACGGCCGGACTTGCTGTTTGTAAAAGAAGGATTTCCAATTTTATCTTGTCAGCCAAAAAATACGAAAAGAAAAGGCCAAATAAACAAGGATGCATGACTGAAGCAGCTGCCTTCCAATGCTTCCCTGCTTTGTTGGGTTAATTGGGTTATGTTGAATTGATGTCTTTGCTAAACTAATTTATTCTACGTAGTATCAGGTTTGCTTCCTTGTTGGTCGCTCTGGTCTTCTTTGTCTCTAGTGTGGTCGAAATGCAAGGGAAAATTGTAGGAGTGAGAAAAGAAGAAGCTTTTCTTTTAATTTTATGTCCTTTCTGTTGACGGAATCGAAGTGACGAGGTTAAAGCAATTAATTCAGCTTGATAGGCGTAATATATTTGCAAGTTTGACAAGTGGGGTGCATACCTATTGGTGAAATGGGGTCAATTAGAAAATGCGCGCTGACTTAATTGGTACCGTTCATCATTAATTCCATTTTAAAAGATGATCAAGTATAACTTCTCCTAAATGAAAAGCCCTATTAGACATAAGTTAAAGAATTAAATGCTGGCAAGATGGTTGTAATTTTAATAAGATGCCAGGTGAAACTATAAAAAATAATATGCAGTTTCTTTTTGAAGAGAAACAGGGGACAATATTGAAAATTTTAAGATGGCAAACTCTACTGTCGATATGATGCTTGACGGGTTGGAGAGTGACGAAGAATCCTCACCTTTCGAGACCTCTGTAATCATAAATAGTGTCCTCAATGCTCTACTGATACCAATATGCATCGCTGGCAATGTTTTGGTACTAGCCGCCGTATGGAGAAATCCTTCCCTACGCACTCCGTCTATCATTTTGCTGTGCAGTCTTGCTGTTTCTGATCTTTTAGTTGGGTTGCTTGCTCTTCCACTTGACATTGCCGTCGCCCTTACACCGCTTTCTCAGGTCAGTTCTGACTCACGTCTGTCACAAGCAAGGCTCGTCCTCACTATTCAACTATGCTGTGTTTCTCTTGACACAATGACAGCCATTAGCGTGGATCGATATTTGGCCCTACATTATCACATGCGATATCCGAAAATGATGACCTCTAGACGTGCAACCTGTGTAGCAGCAACATTTTGGTGTAAAAACTTCATTTTATCACTGCTTATCATTTGGAAGAAAACTGCTATTCTTCTTGTTGCACTTGTCTTTGTTGCCTTATGTCTTTTTATTTCTTCAATTACTTACAATGCAATTTATCGAATCGTTCGACACCATCAACATCAGATGCACGCCCAACAGCAAGCCGTACAAAGTATGAACGCGGAACAAAATCTCAAGATACAAGCGAAGAAACACGCTGCAAACACATTTATATATTACATTTGTTTGGTTCTTTGTTATTTTCCAGAGGCTGTCTCCATCCTAATTTGGGTGACTTGTAAAGAACATTGGAACATCAGATGGCGTTTTGCCGACACTATTCTGTTCATGAACTCCGCTATAAATCCATTCTTGTATTGTTGGCGTAATCGGGAAGTTCGGGAAGCAGTTTTGAAGATAGTAGGAAAAGGTTATGTAAAACAGATGAGGAAAACTGACTTAGATAACGGTGATCAATGAAATTGGTGGTTCATATGCGATTTTGTTTTAAGATCAAGGATTCACTTGAGACACTCAGAAGCAGATACTGCCGCTAAAAAATCCGAGATCGAGGCAGTTGAAGAAAGTACGTAACATGTTATGTAACACAGATGGAGAAAACTTAAGTTTCGGTTATCACTGTTATACTACTACATGAGAAATTTCTGCAATTTGATTGGCTTAGAGCAGTGGTATTTCAGCTTAATTTGAAATGAAAAAAAATAATAATTATGTATATAACAGCAGGTACAGCTGTGAGTTAAGCTAGGTAAAACGTAGCAATTAACTAAACAAATTCTCATGGTCTATGCTAAAAATGACGTATCTGAATTATATGTGCCTGTATGAAAATTGTTAAGACGTCGATTTACCTTGTATTTAAGGGATAAATAGTCTACCAGATATTCTTCAAATAACAGTTGTCATTCTTCGAGTTGTATTTTTGCTCTTCTAGTTATGTTTTTAGGCATTTGTACGGCAATTTTTTCTTCGATGGCAAATAGTGTGAAATTTTCCGCCATTGTTTTAGTAGCTGAGGCTGAGCTCGTTCCCAGGTCTTCTTGGCGAATGAGGGTTGAAGAGCAAATTTTGCCTGCACTCGGGAATAGTTTTTTGACATTTTATCTCTGTCACCAACAATTAGACCATGATAAAAGAATCGATAAAGAGAAAACAACGTAACAGTAAACACAAGCGGTTAGTTGCAAAATAGACCTTGTCATGGTTTTGGAAGCCATCTTGACGAGTTAGGCAACCGCGTGAGAAATTGCAGTGTTTGTATGAGAATCTAATGAAGGGGCCTCTAATTTTAAACATTTTAAACAGCTTTTCATGACCCTTTCTGGACTTGGCTTGTTAACTAATGTGAGAGCTTCCTCGTTGAGTCTCCTTTTTTATATCTAGCCTCCTTTAAAACTGATTAGCTGCTTTATGCGGGAGTTTTGGTCTTCCCCTTTATTTCTTGCCTTCAAAACCTTTATTCCTCCATGATCATTTGCAATCCAACATTCGGATTTTTCCAGTTTTTTAGCAGTTTCTACGACAGATAAGCCAGTAAATCGAAATATACATGCTCTTCCCTTAAAAAAGCTGAACGTTTTTGCGTTAAGGGGATTTATCTTTCGTGATATTCACAAAAATCAAGGAAGGAGTTTGAGCAATTCCGGCTATAGAATACAAAAAAGTGTGGCTGGAAAATATACTCGCGCACGCGCACCTTTGGCGCGGAAGTGCACAAATCGAATATTCGAGTCAAAAAATTGGCACAAGTATGAAAATGGTGAATTAGATTGAAAGACAAATTTTGTTTTAATGATTTGCTGACCAAGTCCAATCGTACTGAAATACAGACTTATAAAGTAGAGGAACGAACTTTCGGGACACCCCTGTAGTCGGCAGGAAGAAGAAATTTTTACAGACAAATGTTGGAATTTTTTTTCAAAGGCTCTAGCGCATGTAGCTGGATGTAACGCCCTCAAATTTTTTTCAGTAGAATCGTTAGGAGTGAAGCTTTAGTTTACAATTCCATTTTTATTGGAACAGGCGTTTTTCGACAAAAGATTATCATACAAACACTGTAATTTCTCGCGCGGTTGCCTACTTGCTTGTTCGCTTTCCTGCTAAAATAGAAATTAATGTAACTGGTTGGTAACTTTTATAAATGAAAGTCAAGAAACTCGAATAGAGGAAAAGGTCCTTCGTCACCCATCACCCAAACGCACAGCGTTAACTTTAGAAATGACGTGAAGGGGAAACGCCGAGACGCTATCAAATAATCTTGACAAACTCTAACCAAGAAAGGCCACACAAAAGGGGTACAAATACAAAGTACCAGTAAGATATATTAAAGTGAACTTTATTCACTTCCCATTCTCCACCAAAGTAAAACAAGTTCTTTCAATCAGTACAAAGAATACAAAAAACTGTCAAGAGTACGTATGTAGGCGACGAATCTTCGCGGTTCAAAAGAGGAGACCATTTAAGTATAAACTGAACGTGGTATCAAGGGCTGCATCTTGAAATTGGCTTCACTAGATGTAATTTTTTTGTTCTGTAACGCAGTTAGAGACTTGATGTCACGGTGGTGAAACAAGGGATGGGAATAATTCCACCATAACGGCCTTGGTTACTACTTCGATAATCTTAACAATCTCAGCCTGAAATAACTGAAGAATTTGCGGGTGGCGTACACTTGAAAATAACGCGGAAATTTTCACGGTACTTCAGGCG
>BOPM01000961.1:48322-60835 GCA_022179025.1 Porites australiensis | reverse complement strand
TCTAATTTTCCATTTTTCCAACAAAAACGGAAAAAGGAAATATTACTTATCCTTGACATATTTACATATTTTAAAGTACAAACAAAAATAGAAAAAAAGAAAATGGTCAGGAAAATTGATCATTTTTTCATTTTTCTAATTTTGAAGTCAGCTTCAAAAATACAAAAAAAAATTGTAAACGGTTAAAAGAGATATTTTGCTATTTTTTATTTTCTTGCTATTGTTAGAAAATGAGAAAAATGAAATAATGCGCGATTCCTAACTCATTTATCTATTTTTCCGTTTTTCGCCAAAAATAGAAAAACGGAAAATGAAAAAAATCATATTTATTCGCACCTTTCTTTCATTTTTTCCATTTTGTTTAAAAAATGAAAAAATAGAAAAATTGCATACCTATCGCCCAATTTTCCATAATTCCATTTTGATAAGAAAAATGAAAAAATGACAAGTGTTGCGAGCAATTTTCTATTTTTCCATTTATTTAATAAATAGTAAAACTTTAAAACGATACACCCTTTCAGACAGTTTTTCATTTTTTATTTTATTGAAAAAATGGCACAGAAAAGTGAGAAGTTATGAATATTTTAATGGTGAAGAGGAGACTCGCTAATTTGGTTAACAACGGAAAAATTTGGGTCTAAACAAAAAGGATGGAGTAAGTCATGGCGGCACTTTCGATCTCATCGGTGGCTTCCCTTTTCTCTGACGAGCAGAAGTCCTTAACAAGAAGTGAAAATCATTATCAATCTAATCATATAGAAAGTTTTTCCTTCAGTGATGGTGTCATTCGTGGAGAAGTTCACGCTAGCATGAAGAAAAAAGTGTATAAAGTGACGGTAAGTGATCGATACTTTCAACCATGTTGATTCTTGTCGATTCTATCAATCAAATTGCGTTTTTGCATTTTGTGGCTTGACTCAGTCATGTTGATCGTTATTATATCAAATACAAATATTTAAAAGAAAGCTTAAATCCACGATTTGGAGGCCTAAACGCAACCGACGGTACCTCGCTCTGTTTTTATGTTAAAAGGTAATTTAATCATGAATTAAGCTTTAATATATGAAAACTTACAAACGCCTTACAGTTCCCGAAATAATACCAGTTTTCTCCGAGATTTTAGATTTAATTAGACGAAGAGAAGAACATTAAATCAACGGATTGTGAGTGTCCGCGAGGGATGTTTAGGTGTAGTCATGCTGCCGCTTTGTTTATACATGGCATATACAACCTCAGTAGAACAGACATTGAATGTCAGTGGAAAAAGCGAAAAGCCACAAACTCGTTGCTGCCGTCAGTGCAAGAAATATTTCCTCCTGCAAAACCTGCATACCGTGCTCTTTTAAGACACCCAACTCGTGAAGAACGTAGTGAACTTTTCCAAAGGCTGAAAAACTATGGTAAATTTACTGGACTTTATTGGCTCATGAGCCCTGAACCACAGACTCAGTCTAAGTCCTTGCCAGTTGCTACAGTAGAGGATGTTATTTTCCAAGAGGAATTTCTACAGTTGCAAGGCCTCCATGAACAACGTCAGTATTTTCTGAATAAAGTCAGTGTTGAATGGAAAACTATTGAAGATGTAAGCCGCCTTACTGCTGGACAAAGGGACAATCCTTGTTGGCAAATGATCAGGAGGGGTCGACTAACCGCAAGTAACTTTGGTTCAGTTTTAAATGCCAAGCGTGTTACCCCGTCCTTAATCAAACGCCTTCTCGGTGAATATGATCTATCAAGGGTGAAAGCTGTCCAGTACGGGGTATGCAATGAATCTGAAGCAATTAACGCATTCAGGCTGAAGACTGGCCTGGATGTGGTGGAAACAGGTGTGTGGTTACACCATTCCGGAGTCCTCGGTGCCTCTCCTGATGGATTGGTTGGAGAAGATAGTGTTCTAGAGGCTAAGTGCCCCTATACACACCAAGATTTGACTATTGAGGAAGCCATTAAGACCAGCAACTTTTACCTTGAAAAGAAGGATGGGGAAATTATGTTGAAACGTGACCATGTTTACTGGCACCAAGTCCAGGGCCACTTATTTCTCACCAAGAGAAAGAAGTGTTACTTTGTCGTATGGACGCTTAAAGATTTTGTAGTTCTTGAAATTCAGCGGGATGACTCTTGGGAGATTAAGATTGAAGAACTGAAAGAGTTTTATTTGAAACACCTTTTCCCAAAAATTATTGAGGGAGAACTCTAAAAGTTTCAATTCTTTTTGTTATTATTATTTTTCCATTATAGGGCACTTCTTGTATGACTGAAACAAAATTTGTATGTTGTGTACAGGGCTATACATGATATGGACTGTCCACTTTTCAAACTTTCAAAGTTGTTGTTGTTCGGAAAATTTTCAATTTCACAGTATTTTTATTCCTAACTAATAATGTATGAAATGTGACGAGTTAATTTAATTGTTTACAGTTGCTTAGTTTGTTACAAACATTAAATAAGTTTGTCTTTGAATACTTGTTATGACTGAGTCTGTTTCATTCAATCCTTTAACTCCTAAGAGTGACCAACTTTAAGTTTCTCGTAAGTTATAGAAACACTACCCAATCAAACACATGACTGTTAACCCTCTAAGTCCAAATGTACAAGTACATGTACAAATCCTGCAGACTGAGCAGACTGATATTATACATTTTCTTAAAGTATTGGCAAGAGAATGTGCAGTAGTACATGTATGATGAATCATAAAAGTTTATTTTGATGTTATGAAACATGAATGCATATACAACATTAAGAAGGAAATATTAAATCACTCGAATTGCTTCACTTCCTCTGCAGGCATCCTGAACTTAAACAAGTACCATAACAAAAGCCTACTCACAGAAGATCTTAAAGAATGTGATGATTAAAGAACAATAAAAAGTACACCCAACTATACAATATTGCTTTTGAGAATATCACTCTTGTATCCACTTAACTCGCAATGTACATTAAATTTCCTAGTCAAAGTCTGTTCCCTCACACCCCTCTTTAATTAAAGGAAACTGCAAGTTGACAATAGCTGCACATAACTGAAACACTTTGTTAATGTGAGACCTTAAGTATGGAGGGACAAAACTCAGAATTTTAAAATCTTTGAGCCTTGCATTTGCCCTTTCAACATGTATGCGACATCTAGCAATTGACTTGGTTAACTTGGCCTCACTTTCAGTAAATTTACCATGTTCAAGAAATGGTGGAATGTTCACAGACACACCCTTAGGAACAATGTCTTGAATGAGAAATCCTTTGTCTGCCAAGATCAGATCACGTGGAACAAAGTGCTGTAGAAAACCAGATTGCTGGACAATCTCTTTGTCGGAGATGGATCCAGGGTAGAGGTTGCTAATGTAGGTTATCACCCCATTAGGTGCAACCCCTGTCAAAACTTTAAATGAGTTCATCCCACGGTGACTTGAATAGGTCACATTTTGTTGACTCATAAGGCTTGGTGTGGCCACTTCAATGTCAGTACAATCAATAATAATTCTGCAGCTCGAGAACTCTGAAAAGGATGATGGCGAACACAAACAGTTCTTGTTCCTGGAAGGAATCACTCTCATCAGGTCATCAAACAGCAGTGTATGTAAGATGTGTACAAATGTTATAACTATGTTAGAAATTGTCCCAACACTGCATGAAAATAGCTGTGCGAGGTGTAAATTGGTGTAGTTTTGCCGTAACTTCATAAGTGTTATGAAGAGTTGGTCCTCAAAGGTTATGGACTCGACTTTCCATCCACAGTAATAAGAAATGGAGTCCTTGAATTTAGCTGTATAATCCACTACAATTGTGAAAATCTCCTTTGTTGGTAAACCAGTTTCCATTCTGATTACTTCAGAACTCAAGTTTGAAACAGAGTAATGTTTTTTCTGATACTGCATGGTTTCCTGGTGATAGTTCAGCTGCCGCTTTGCTACGTTTAATTCTGCCTCTAAGATTATTTGCTCAGTTGGAGTTGAGGATCTTTCGTCCCATGTATCTGAAGACTCTGCAGATTTGGCATTAATAATGGCCATAGTATCTTTAACAGTCGGTGACTTATTAACCAATGATTTGGGTTTCTTTTTCTTTTTCGGAGGAGTTTTTTGTGACGGGAATAGTTTACCAGCATTACACTTGAAAATTTTCGGCCCTGCAGATTTCTTTCCACGTCTGAAATGACAGCTGCACACTTTGGAATGCTTGCTTGGTTTTCTGTCAGCTCTCCTGATATAGTATAGGACATTACCCTTCAGATTAACATGAAGAGGTTTAAACAGCGCCAAAATTTTAGCTTAAACTATCGGAATACTACTTGTGCCTTACATTTCTTGCCATCCATTTACAAAGCTCAAGTATTTCTTTATCACCGTTATCATTATAAACAAACTTGTACCCACTGAAATTGCACGATGGTGAAAAACCATACAAAAACAGCAAACATTCAGCGTACCTTAGCAAGCGAACCCATCGGTCATATTCTTTCTTGATCTTCTCTGGATTTGGAAACAGAAAGAACTGGCAAGCATGCGATTCCGAATGATGGTTACATTCCGGAGCAAAGCAATCCATGTTCGTGACCTTTGTGGCCTTTCACTGTGGGGATCGGCCACCTACTCTCACATAAATTTCTCCATAAAATCGCACGTACAGCTTCAAACGTTTGCATCGAGCACAACAGTGGAGTCCATAAACCATTGTCTTTTTCATTCTTTGGAATAGAAAGTCCTATATGTCGAGATTATTTAGTGAACAATAAGAAACCGCAATTAACAATGGCGTCCGTATTGCAGCCCGGTTTTGTTTATACCCAGAAAAATGGTTGTCATGACAGCGTGACGTCACACTTTAGTACTCTATGGGGCAACAAATTAAAAAGAAAAAATAAAGGAAAATAGAATGGAAAGTGTCAAAATTTCACCAAAAAAGTGCAAACTTGCTATTGCGTTAGCGGGCCACCATAGTGGTTCAATAACCCTAACAATAGTTCAAAAAACCGCATAGTTGCCTTTATTACAGGTAACTGTTATTATTATTATTATTATTATTATTATTATTATTATTATTATTAATCGTCAAGCTGTCACACTAATATTCAATATGATGTGTACAAATCCACTAAGGACGTTTTTAAAGATTTCCGGTCTAATCAAGAGGATAAACTTCAACACCATCTAACATTTCAAGGTTTCTTCTTCTTAAATGCTATCAAGTATTCATTGTCATCTGTAAATTCTTCTATTTGAGAAGAGGCTAAGTCTCATCTACCTAAGAACATTTACAATTTTGCCATCCGCTACGTCAGCAACTCCCTCCCTACACGTAAGAATATGGCAAGATGGGGATTATCACAAAGTTCTGCTTGCTCCTTTTGCCTTAATCCTGAATCACTCCTTCATGCTGTCGCTGGTTGTCAACAGTACCTGCATGTACTAAAACCCAGACGGTAGACGATGGACAATAGACGATGGACGATAGACGATAGACGATAGACGATAACATTTTTACAAACATTTTTACGAGGCTCAGTTACTACAAACTGTGCGAGATTATTAGTAATTATTAATTCAAATTTGTCACGCAATCGCGGACAAAAACGAATAGATATTTGCCACCCAATTTTCGCCCATTAAAAAAATATAGTTTATAAAATAGAATCCGTGAAAGAAAAAGCACAACATTTAATAGAATTGAGATCCACACATTTGTTAAAGTGACCTTTACTGTCATTACATTTTTTAGGAAAAAAGGAACAACAGCAACAAAAAATTACCCTCGTCTTATATTTTACCTACATCTTACATTCTTCACACGTACGTGCGCCGAAATCACCAATATACCATAAATTATTGTGACCCGCCCCGTGTGGCGTTTCTACGACCCCTAAAAAGGCTCCATTGAAGGCAACGTTCGTTATAATTTGTTGTTACTGAAACCGTGTTACTTCTCTTGAGAATTCCCTTCTTGAAATTACCATGGAAAGCAAACTTGACTACCGAATCCCAAGAGATATAGCGCCTCGGAGACCCTATAGCCTCCACATTATTCCGTTTCAGGCTAGGCGAACTTTCGCCTGCCTGGCCCGACTAGCCTTCGTGATCCAGCCGTAATCGGCGCTACGTACGTCGACCGTCGACCTTTTTAATCAGTTTAAAGGCCTTGATGCTACCAGGTTTGTATTTCTAAGTGTCTTTATTCTTGAAGAGACAATGTGCGTGAAATTTTGGCAAAATTACTTCCCAAGATTGAAAAAGTCTACTTCCGTTTGACGTGCCTCTTTCAAAAACGTCTATTCTTGCTTCGGAATATAATATCACGAATTTGTTTCATATGATCCTAGGCTAATCTCCTTTGTTCTGTGAATGTCATATTCAACCTACTTTACATGCGGTTTGAATAGCGTGAAAGACAAGAAGCCGTACAGGATTGTGGGAAAGATTATGCTGTGAGTCAACAATCCAAGTTTTTCGAAAGCACTCAAAGCCGGCCATTAACGAAATGTCGCTGCCCTCCCCATAAGAAGAGTTTGTCACATAATTTTTACTTGTGGCTCGGGTCCGCAAACGGTTGACAAACTGGCCATGTCCTAAATGCATAAGCAAATTACTTTTACGTCTTGCATAACGCTATGAAGTTTAAAGTTTATTTTGGGCTTAAGTCCTACATTTCCGTTTCACCAAAAACAGTTCATGAAGACCTCATTTTTGGCATGGTGGTACATTTGATCGAACATATATTTTTCAGCAGTCGGCTGGAGCCTATAGTCTACAGTGAAAATTAAAAATTAAAAAGACCAGACGATTTTTATTCCACCATATCACCTATGAAAAGACTCATACTTGGTGTAAAATAAGGCTGTTGTAACTTTGCACGAGTGTACGTCACTTGTCCATCCCCCATTGTTCTCAACTGATGTAAAGCAGAGGACTGATTGAATACATTTTTTAAATGCCTTTCGCATAGACTCGTTAGACTTGTTCGCTTCTCGTTTACTCTTGGTGTTATAAGTTTTTTTTGCTTTAGGAAAATCTACGCACCGATACAGCATTTTTTTCCTCGCGTATCGAGATTTATAAATCTGTCGACAATTTGCAGCACGTAATCGCGCGTGGTAGCATCAAAACCGCAACAAAACAAACTTGGTCCTGATGTTCGGTCGTCGCGTTGCAATGTTCAAGGAATGTTTATGGCGATAAATTTCGAAATATTTTAGAGAGGAAATAGAAGCGATGTGAACCATTACTTTCAAAACGCTCATTGAAAATAAGAGCGAAAATCGAGGTAATAGAATTCACACTGCGAAAAGCGTGTAAGATTCAGTGGTGTAGTCGTTAGTGTGCTTGAGGTTCTCTGTGGTGCGGATTCGAACTCCGCCGAAGTTCCTCTTTCTTACTAGGGCCACAAATTTAAAACTAAAGCATCTCAGCCTTCAATGTCAAATTCAATTTGGTATCGTTAATGCGCAAAAATTAGTTGGCAATACCGATTAAAAATATCTATTCGTTTTTGCCCGCGACTGCGTGACAAATTTGAATTAATAATTAATTAACGCTTGTGTAACAAGTCAAGTCTCGCACAGCCTGTAGTAACTATGAGCCTCGTAAAAATGTCTGTAAAAATGGTATCGTCCATCGTCTATCGTCTACCGTCTGGGTTTTAGCACAAAAAATCTAACACCTAACGTAATATAACATAACATAACAAAACAGGCTTTAGTGGTCCACAGAAGGGTTTATGAGTCAAAATCATGGCTTGCGACTTCTCTGTATGTATGGTCAGCTTGCTATTTCTGCACCACAGGTTAATACTTGTTAAGGCTTTGTTTAACTTATCAATAACTACTTCCACGAAAACCACGAGCATTGATAATTTTATGTGCTTAACACGTTAAATAACACATAAGCACTTTGCATCATTTTATCCACAAGCTTTACTTTTATTGCTGAAAGAATTTAAAACATGCATTTTCACCCAAAAATGGCTTGACCACCTGCTACTTATGACGTCATATCTCGAAACCATAGTAACTGACCATCACTAAACTTGTCTCAAAATGCGCGCAAGGGATAAACGAACAGCCACTGAAAACTTCAGGTGCTGATGTTTTATCGTCTACGAAAAAATCACAAAAATCTCAGAGGGAGTGGCAACCACCGCCCCTCTCCTCTCTCCCCCCCCCCCCCCCACCCCCTCGTACGTACGAGGGTTAAGATACCATTCATTTGTTAATCTAGCAAAGTTGTTAATGTGAAGTGAAGAGAAAAATACAGACTGGTATTTTGGTAAAGGTCATGTTCCTTTACATGGGCGTAAAGATAGTCGTACACGATCCTTTCACATACTTTTTGATAAAGCAGACCGAGATTGACCTGTCATTCTGCGGGTCTGTATGGTAATTTACCTTAAATACAGGGGAGATTTTTGTTCTTCTCCCATTTTAAAGGAAAAACTTCAATATACGGAATTTTATTGATGATAGCTGACAAAGAAGCGGAAATGACTGTCATGCTACTTCGCTATGAAGTATGCAGGAAATATTATGAAGTCCAGGGGCCTTATGTGGAGATAACTTATTTAGGATTTTAAAAACTTCCACTGCCGTAGTATGTTGCTGGAGTTATGCATATCCATTTGGTAACGCCTAGGCTAGAGTAGGACCGATCGAGGTAAAACAATTGTTCAGGATTTCGGAAATGTCGAAGGTTCAGTAACTGGTTTATTGTTCACTCTGAGTTTATTCTCATGGCACTACTCTACCATTCAGTCAATTTACAGTCCGTGCTCTGATAAATAGATTTCCAAATTTCGTTTGGGTTACCAATGTTGTTTTCGAACTTTAGATTTGTAAAAATCGGGTTTTCCTTTTTTGATCTCATTGTTTCCCTTCTTTTAAAACGTTTCCCATTTTAGCGGGCCTTTACTTGTCACCGCTGGTTTCTTTAAGCTGTCACGGTTACTTTTTAAATTTCTTTCCTAGGAAAAATAGGAGCTTGCGATCAATTGAAAACTGATAACTGATGGGCAAGGGAGATCATAAAAAACTGAGTGAGTCAGCTTAATGACTTAAGCTCTGAGCCCGCCATACGGTCATATGATAGTGGCCAGTGGATTCCCTGTTTTGACAGGTACCATTTGACCACAACATGGATATTCTTGTATACCTTAGATTCCTACAATCCTGGACAAAAGTCCTTGGGACAGTGAAGTAGTTTTCGTAATTTTTTCTCATTTCTGAATGTTCTCATAAAACAGTGCAGCCTTTTGAAAATAACTTGCAGTTCTCTCTTCCCACAAATTATCGGTGTTTGGCATGAATCAAGATAAAAACTTGGCATGAAGGTTGAAGATGCTAAAAGACTGGTACGTGATGTAATTGCTGCAAGGTTATTTAATGAAATGCCTATGCAAAGTTGAAACTCGAGAAAAATTCTGGATACACGCGTCCAACCTTGTCTGTGGGTCGGGGGGAGGGGTTGGGTATGTATGATTGTGAAGAAAGCCCCACAAATGCAAATGTGACCCAAGACTTTTGTCCATGATTGTAGTTACTACGTGTGACATTTTAAGTCTGCTTACGCCTAGGTGCGGACACACCGACGGACGGGCGATTATATCATAACCAAAATTTCTTGAATACATTGATACCCATTGCGTGCTATGAACATGGATCACACATCATTTTCCACCGTAGCAACTATAATTGAAATTGTTGTATACTGAAGACCACCATGCCAAATCTGAAAACTTCAGGTAATTTGTGGAAATTACGCTGTTTACATTAATTCTATTCAATTGATTGAGTGAAGTCGTCCTTTTCTTGCATCGTACAATTTTTTTTCTTTGAAAATTAGTTAACTTAACCAGGGTTATAGAGCGAGAATGGAATTGAAAAATTAAAGTTCAATCGTTCTTCGTGAATGACAACAACTTGTGGATAAATATTTCTCTATTGTAGCACGCTTGTTTTCTCACTAAACGAAAAGCTGTCTGAACGGGCAAGGGCCAATTCCAAACACAACACGTGAACTCACAATCAGCAAAAGTTTTACTATTACCAAACCATAAAAGTAAATTCCTTCTTTCAATGGAGATGCCGCAAATTCAGCTTTAGAATCCTTTTAACTTCTTAATGGAACTGATAGGTGAGTTGCTTTGCAAGAAAACCTAGCTTCTCTCATAGCCAGGCAAAAATTTGTTTACATTTCTTCCCTTATTTACATACTCTTAATTATCATTCTCTGATCAAGGTGTTAAAACAACAGTTCTCAATATTTAAAGTGCATAACATTACTAATTGCTTTCTTTTTTTATGATCAAACAAAAGCGCAAATTTTACCATAATATTATTGTTATTTAGGACACAATAGTGTCCTAGCCACAGCGAATAATAGTAATGATATGTTGCCAAAATGTTTTAAAATATCATTAAAAAGCTAAAAAACAGATACAGACACACTAAGGGTATTAAATCCTCTCTCGTCTCCCCAAGATCCTTTTAAGAGATTCGCATGAAATACCAGTCAAGATAAAGAAATTTGCGATTTACTTACAAGGCGCATAACGATGACAGATCTGAAAATATCCCAGGCAGAAGCTCATCGATCTTGTTGTTCCTCAAAATCCTACAGGAAATTAATGCATTCCTCGACTTAAATTTGTGACTAATTTACGATAGTAAATGGGCAATACGACTCATCACACTACCAAGATTCGACCAACAGTTCAAAAACCTATTTGTACTTCACTGTAAAGAGCAAACCAGGCTTTACACACCTGCGATTTGAAAGTCATTTCCCCTTTATTCTCCATAGAATTGAACTTAAATATGGGTTTAATTAAACTCATATTAGCTAATCAACCAAGACAAATCTTGAAATTGACTAGATGCGTTTGCTTAAAAGGATGCTAACAAGGGGATTCATCCTTATCTGATCTACATAGATCATACATTCGAGTTTAATGGCGGTGTTGCGCGTTATACAGCGAAAGTAGTGAGTGGTGAGTATTGAGTAGTTTTATGTTTTGCAATACAATCTGTACGTGTTGCGCGTTTTACCGACCCAGGGCGAACTTCTTTTGCAGCGAGTGACGCAACTCCCGCTTATGGCGTGATTCCCGCGTAATTTGATGCAATCAGAAGTCAGTATTCACGCAATTTCTAACCACCTGATTGTTGCAACACAGGCTTGAACATGGGTGATAGAAAGCAAAACATCTTTTTTCTACTCCTTTTGCAGCATATTGTCGCAAAACATGGTGCACTTTTTTGCTGCGAGAGAGATTCTTTTGCATGATTTTTAAAGCAAATAGAACTGAATTTGTTTATGGTTTACGAAACGTTTAACTTAACTGAAGAAAACTCTTATCTGGCTTTCCTCAATAACACGACCTGAAGTAAGAGATGTTCACTATCTGCTGGACAAGGCATCGCTGGCGTGATAAAACTGGGCGTGAAAGATTTCAAAGAATCTTTTCCTTCTTTATTATAAAATAGAGGAAATGTTATTGAGGCAGTAAGTAACTCGACGATTTTTTAACTAGGAGTTTCAAGATGAAAGTGATTGCCGGCCTCAAATAGTTTAAAACCTGGGTCTAATGGGTTTACCAATGGAAAATGATTTATTAGCTACAACTTCGGGACAGATTATGGAGACGGAATCAAAATTTGGCACACAAAAGAACTTATTGTCGTTAACATTTCAAAGTATAAATATTTTGTTAATAAATCACGATATATGTCACATGAACTGGTGGTGGGTTAAAGAAAAAAGGTCAAGCAGTATCATTGTTCATTCATATTAATAAATTCCTGTCACTTCATGTTTGGGATGACCTGTCCATTGCACTTCAATGAAAAAAAAAATGAGCAAACACATCATTTAAAATGCCCTAAATTTAAATTTGAATTACTAAGAACTTGTATTTTAAACTTTTGGTGCATTCATTCCAAACGTAGAAACAAATATATATGCACTCGTTATCTGGAACGCCAATTTATTTATCCAAAAAAAGCAAATTCGCAACTAATTCGCTAATTTTTACATTTTCGATGTCACGTGACCATTTTTTTTTTACATTTAGGCACCAGAAAAGCTCAAGATTTACCATCTGACGGCCGCGCCCTACTATCTGAACGTCTGGAAGAGGCTACTTAAATAAGTTTAAAGTTTAAAAAGTCCTTGAGGCGTTTAAAACCTTAAGATTTTGTTGCCATTGTACGCTAGGGCCACTTATGAGTATGCATCTTCACCCATTGGTTCAAAACAATTACTCATAAAAACTTATTTTCTTTGATGACTGGTGAGGCAAAACCTTTAGACGTTAATGCATTCCTTATGCGCTTTGGTCTGTCCGTTGAACAAATAAGTAAAGTGTATGATCAGAGATTTGTGCAAAGATTGTTCGTAGCTAATTTATAGCGGGGCTCCCACGCGCGCGAAGCGCGCGTGGGACAAAGCCCCATACCCATAGATTATGGTCAACCTCTTTTCTTTTGGTTGTCACGTGACTGACCGAGCGTACGTACGTACGTACGTACGCGTC
>BOPM01000961.1:11066-31066 GCA_022179025.1 Porites australiensis | reverse complement strand
GCCAATAACATCACGGCTTAACTGACAGACGACCAATAACAACGCGACGTACTTGACCAATCAGATCAATAACCAGAGTATAATACCATCAACTGACGTGATACAACTCACTTTGACTCTGAAGATGACTACCGCACAGGTTGTCGAAACGTCAGTCACTGTCAACAATAACAGTCTTATTCAGGACCACGTTCACCCGTACGATCAAACTCAACCTACTTTTCATGTAAGTACTATCTCTAAGAAGAGCGCCCAGCGGGTAAACTAAGTTACACTTATATAAGGCAGCTGTTCTCCCGTATTTAACCTACTGTCATCTAATATGGCATTTTTGCCGTGCTAGCGATTCTAGACGACTAGAACGTATCCAGGAAAGAGCACTTAGGGCTATAAATTGTGATAAACATTCGTCCTATGGTCAATTACTATCTATGGCCGGGCTATCTACTCTACACAACCGGCGACCACAGGACAACATGTGCCCAACATACAGTAGCACTCTATTTGAGCAGCCTGCAATTAAGTATAAACTGCGCAATCATGACTTCACTATACCCAGATTCAACACAGTCTCCTTTGGAAAGCACTCGCTCAGGTATATGGGCCCAAAGGTACGGAGCTCTGTTCCTAGTAACGTGAAAAAAGCTGCCACGTTGTCCTCCTTCAAGTATAACATCAGAAAAGTGGGTCCTAGTGTGCTATTAGATGACAATAACTGCTCTAACTGCTCCCTTGGCATTTCTTAATTTTTTTATTCTATTTTTATTTTTATAAGACATTTGTACATATTGTATATAGTTCTCCCGAATTTCTTATTTGCTTATACTGTACATAGTTTTTTTTAATCTCTCAATTCTTATATTCTGTTTTTGTTTTTCATTTATAATTAATTAATTTATTGATTTATTCTTTTTAAACTTATTTTAGTGTCCCCACTTAGTGGTTATACACCGCTATTACAGTTTTGACTCTTTAATAAAGGTATCATCATCATCGTCATCATCACTTGTCATGGAATTATCACATTAAACACATTCGCAGTAAGATCAATAAGAAACTTGGTCTTCTGAGAAGGATTAAAGCTTATTCACCTCTTAGCGCTAGGTTGACCTTTATAAATAGCTTTGTTTTACAACATTTTGATCATGGAGACATCATCTGGTGCGACCGAAAAAACTCGACATTAATGAATGACTTGCAAGCGCTTCTAAATAAAACTCCCCGTATTATTTTAGTTCTTCCCCCATGCGCATTTTCTAGTGATGCTCTTGCGAAATTTTATTGGAAACCACTATTACCCAGAAATGCCTGGCACCGCGACATATTTGTTAATAAACCATATAATCTCTTAAATGACACGACAGTCATTTCCGCTTCTTTTTCACCTATCATCGGTAAAAGTTCGAATACTGAGGATTTTCCTTTAAAATGGAAAACGGCAGAAAATGTACCCTGTATTTAAGGTAAATTACCATACAGACCCGCAGAATAACAGGTCAATCTCAGTCTTATCTGCTTTATCAAAAGTATCTGAAAGGATCGTGTGCGATCATCTTTGCGCCTGTGTAAAGGAACTTGATCTTATATCAAATACCAGAGTGGTTTTCTCTTCCCTCACTTCACTGTAACAGCTTTTGCTAGATATAACAAATGAAGAGTATCTTAGCATTCGGGGGTGGAAGCTGAATAATGAATGATGAATAACGGGGTTTAAAAGAAAATGAATAATGAATATTTGGAGTTAGAAAATCGGGAATTATTAATAACACCATTTAGCCTCGGAATAATGAATAACTCGTAGCTGCTAAATGATCCCATAAAACGGGTGACGAAAGAAACAATTTCAACTTTTCTACCCATTGTAAAAATTGGAATCCACGCGAAACCAGTGAAAAGTAGCGTTCTTTTCCTACATCCAATCCGATACCACGAAATTGACAGCCTGCAAAGTCGCTTGTCAATCACTTGAGATGTTTGACCTTTGGTTCCCCTTTTAGTTCGATGTGTCGTGTGTCTACAGTTTACGCCCACCGTATTTTCGTATAATTGGGTCGCTTTTCTAAATTCATCTTCTTCATTCGATTTTGAACAATGGAAAAAAAGGAAGTTAGAGAAAAACAGAAATCGTCAACGACGGTAGGTCTATTTGTCATTCTTGACAATGTTTCCAGCTCGCATTCCTGGTCACCTGAATACTGACGTTTAGTGCACAGTCGGAGCAGGTCATTATAATTTAACGTACCGTTCTTTTAATCAGCTTATTAGTAATCATTTCAAAGATTTCATACTCGATGATATTCAAACAACCAATTTCTTACTGTTTCGTCTTTATTATATAATTCTGTCCAGATCGCGATCACCGAAAAGGCGTCATCAAGATTAGACTGCGAGCAGTCTCTTATTTTTCTTTGGACACTGTAGAATGCGAGCACGCGCGAGGGGCGAGCGGCCAAGCCACGAGAAACGAGGGATGACTGGTATATTTTTCGCCCTATATTGGCGTTCTTGTGTTAGTATTTCTTTTATCTTCAGCATTTTTCCATAATTCTGATGGCGGCACTGGCCTTTTTTTCCTTAAACACTGTACTTTTTTTCCTTTGGAGGTCCCGCTTTCTGTGAAAGCGTGTCTCTAAGAGATGGTTCAGTTTTCTTCCACAGACGAGTAGCACTGGAATGGAATCTTCTGAGGCCTGCCATGGCTACTCTTGACATAGTTAACATAAGAGTAAAGATATTCTGGACCACAGCCATTACAGATTTTATGGAGAAGAGATAGTTTTCTTGTATGAATGATATCGTCAATTAGAAGCCAACCCAATTTAGTAAATAACATTCCTGAATTATCCTCAAAATTAGCATCTAATATCATCCTGGCGCAGCGTTCCTGTAATCGTAAAAATCTGTCCAACTGTTCCTTGGAACAGCTGTCCCACACCATACAGCAGTATTCAATAATTGAGGGGGGATTATACAATAATTTCCCACTGTCCAGATTCCACCTTTTGAGCAAGCTAATTCTGCAGTTCAGCTTGCTAATAATATAATTAATATGCAGATTCCAAGTGAGGTATTTGTCGATCCTAATTCTAAGGAGTTTTGCACAACGAACCTTTTGAGCAGTTCCAATTAACATTTGTATTGTTTTTCGACATTGCGCTTAATCCCGTTAAAGCTGAACCAGCAATTTGCATTGTCGAGACTTTCCTGTAATGACTGTTGTATACTTTCACACGCGTTACCACTTGACCAGATGGTAGACCCTCATGGTAATGTCGTCGGCATACGTATCAGTTTCAATTGTAAAGAAAGTGGCAAATCATTGATGTAAATTCAAAAAAACAATGGACCCAAAATCGATCCTTGCGGAATCCCCAGTGGAAGAAGAAGCGGTATTGATGTTTTTGCCGATATGATACATGTCTGCGAGCGATCGCTCGCAGTTGAGACAAACTTAAGCTTAATATGCAGTCGAAGATCAGAGACTTTTTATCTTTGTAGGTTATACATCTCGAAAGAAGTGTATGACGTCTAGTTCGCTTCGGATAAGCTGCGTTTACCTGCAATCGGCAAAATTGTTTTGACACTTTCCTAAAAAGAGGTGTTTTGAGTTACCCTGAGCCCCCACCTCCCTCCCCCCTTGACATTGTTGGGTCGTTTCCAAGTGCCCACAAACATTGTGGCCAGTTGTACAACATTGAATAGGGGTAGGGGGAAGGGGGGAGGTGTACCATTGAATGGTATTTCACACCCGTTTTGATAAGAACAAATAAAACATGCTCATGAGATGTATTTTTTTCGGAAGTGTCTCAGCTAATTTTGTCGCCGATTGTCTGAGAGTAAAAAAAAGGCTTTACACCCCCTATGATAGCGGAATAAATCGGGAAAGTCGGTCAATATTACCGTATCGGTCAGAGGTTTTAACAGGTAGGGTATATATATCTTGCTTGTCCATAGTTGTCTTGAGGAAGAGGTAAAACCAGTTTTTTAGGAGGGGGGTGAAATTTTACTAGAACGTTACGTGTCAGGACATTGTTTTCCTCACGACTCACTTGCTCACGTTTCTTGCTTGTTCAGTGTTAGTTATTAAGACGTGGATTTTATTAGGGATTATGAATCTGACTCATCGTCATCAGAGGGTACAGAATATGCTGATTTGGACAATTCGTGTAAACCAGCTAACCCCAACGATAAAATAGATGTGCCAAGTGTGCGCAAACTTTATCTGATTATTTATAGCCAGGCGGACGTTGGGCGTTTTCCACCACGACAGTCATTTGTAGAGGCTGTTTTGTATTCGTTTTATGATACACCAGACAAAATCATGCACTGGTCCTGCTGCATGGAAGAACATCCAGAGTCCGGTGGAAGTTATTTTCAAATGGCCTTAAAACTAAACAGAAATAAACGATGGCTTTCAAGCAAAAGGTTTCTTTTAGAACGCTGTGGCATATCCGCGGTTCATTTTTCAGGCCTTCACAGAAATTATTTCAGTGCCTGGAAATATCTGACCAAGCAAGACAAGGAGTTTGTTGAAAGTCCTGGACACCCGGATCTCAGTGATGGGCTCCCTAACACTACGAAGGCATCGTTTGCCAATAAACCACATTCAACCGGAAGTCAGGGCGCGGAATCGGTTCGTCATGACTCTACAGATTGCAATAAAGAAAGCAGCCAAGGTCGCGGGCAGAAAAATAACATAAATAGTAAACAAAAAACGAATGTCCTCGTATGAACGTGCCGAATTGTAGTAGCCAAAAAAATGAAATCGTATACCAAGTTACCTGCATTTGCTAAAGACCAAAAACTTGAAGAGAAAACAGACGTGGGCGAATTTCTTTTGAATCGCGGGTCCAAATTCGTTGCGGAAGTTTTGCATACTGCATGGGACATGGAAAATTCCCGAGAAACTCTACGAAAAAAACAAGTTCCGGTTACAGTTGGTTTATGATTCTCTAGATGCCTGATTGTCATAGGGGGTTGGTAACGTGTGCTAAAGAGGTTTTAACTCACAACGATATTTCAGTGTCCGACTTCGCACAGTCTGTTCGCAATTTGTTAGAGAAAGGGAGAGGAAAAGTGTGAATAAAACGATCTTCATTATTATCATTGTAATGAAATCGGGAGCCCCGATTTTAGGCTTGGCTAAATCTATATTATGACGTAATGTAGTTAATTTAAGTAGATATCTTCGTATTTATTTAGTTTCACCAGTTTCATTTATTGTCTTGGTAATTGTAACATTTCACGTTCTACTTATAACAGTGCATGTGCGTGAAGACACAGGTACGCAGACTGTGATACCTACAAGGACTGCAACGAAGAGAGATCTCCAAATACTCCTGGTACGAGCTGTTTGATCATGTTGTTCGACAAATCCCTGTAACAAAGTACTGTAATAAGAATATGACTGGGAAACAGGCTGACAAATTTGCTGTTTTAATAAATACTTTTTTAAGCATTGAAGCCAAAAATACCCATGCTTTCATCTAAGGGTGGACACATGACGAAAGTCATGTTCTAATTGGGTGCTTACATAACTTGCGTAACGGTGAGAATTGATTTTGAAGTCTTTTTCTAGGAAATTCACCCTGATCTGTGGAGTCATGGGCCTGCTTTTATCAAAAATGGCTTCACCTCAAGTGTAGCGATAAAGATTTTCAAAAGATAAAGGACATGGATGGCTTATCCTAGGCCTAGTGACTAAAATACGCAATCTTAAACTGAAACCTATCACTGTACGGAGAGGTTGATTGGAGTCCTGAAAAGTTGTCTTAATGCAAGAAGAGATATTTCACCGGCATTTCACAGAGGAGCATTCCACGAAAGCGCGTCCTCCGGAAACCTTAACAAAACTGCTGCAGTGTCTACCAACTGAGCTATGATAACCCGTACATTACCAGGGGATGAAACATGAAATTAAGATAATGTAAACTGTATGAGTACAAGATATGATCTCCGGGGTTGTAATTGCAAATTAAGCAATTACAAATTAACCAAAAAAATAAGGGGCTTTAATGCAATTCCGCCACCGTTTCGATTGTGGTCTTGAATCCCGAACTTGTTCCTTGGTCAACGCGTTTAATTATTTGTTAGTGATTTTCAAAGTTTAGCCTTTAAAAATAGGCTTTGCTTCGGAAAATTAACATTTACCCTGGCAGGTGTGGGTGAACGTACATGTTTGATTTCTTAGCTGCAAATGCACATTTTTTTACAATGGGGCAAAAAGGAACAGTTTTACTGAGTGCTGCTATTGCTATTTAGGAGATTATATGTCCAAGCTGCAGCAATTATTTGTCACAAGATTTAGCCAATGTGGATCTAAACAACTACAAATACAAAAACTTACAAAATCTGCAATGAGGAGAGGCCTGCGAAAATTCCGTGCGGGATTTCCTCGATCCTGCTGCTTGACAATTTCCTACAGCAAATTGAAATACATAGCCTACATTAATTGGTAGATTGTTTTTTTAAAAAAACGAAAACAAAATCCAAATTCAAGTTAAATCAAATTATATTAAAATTGTCAATCTGTAGAAAAATCGCAGTATGAAGGCGTTCTATGGACTTGAAAAAGGCTGTAAGGCCCGCCGCGACGATACGGGCCTTACGGTACGAAATGTTCGTATAGCAGCGAGCCGACTATGCCAAAAACCAGGGAAATCTTTCCTTCTGTCACGATAGTATAACCGTAACAGGTTGTGCATGTTATCATAGTTTTTCATTGTCAACCACATTCGACCAAGGTTGGCAATGTTGCGCCGATGGGTGTGACCATCAGCTCTTCACCTCGGTTTATTGGCCACCATGGTGGAAAAACAGTCCTTTTAACTAGCAAAAGATGAATAGCCAATCGCAACGCATTAAAACAACTCGTGACGGGAATATCTCGGTGAGCATTCGGAAGTCAGCCAAGCGTGGTCATTGCACGCGTGCTGAACAAGAATGCTGTATAATGACAGACTAGAAACAAAGACAACTCCCAAAGCACAAACTCAGCCAAAACGCTAAAAATCTTCAATGTTTACTCAAGTTTGAGCTTATAGAAGATAATGTCACAGTTTTTCAATGACCATGAAATTCAGAGTCCGGGTAGTTAGTTAATCAATTGTGGCCCTGAAAAAATTTGAAGGAAAAAAAACTAAGAATTTTTAAGAAAATGCTTTTTTCGTGAGAAGGACTCTCAAACGCTGACAAACGTCAACAAATAGCGAAAACTATAATTTCTATATGTTTGCTTTGCTCGAAATCGCGCGCATTTACAAGGCCCTAAAGCGTTTTGCTGACTTGCAAGGACCCATCTGTTATAACGATGCCCAAAATACAGAGATGAATCTCATAGTTTATTATATATAATCCGTGTAAAGTTTGCTTATCATTTTCGCATAAATTATGACCTAAATTTGGAAACCGCTGAATTTCTCGAATTGGGTCTTTGTGATTTTGGTGAAACTCTGTTCAGCGCAAGGCACTAATGCGCACTACGTGTAGCCGAGAGATTTTCACAAAAAAATGCCGGCAACAGCCGATTTTCGACTCAGATCTCAAAGGGGCGTGGCATTATAACCACGTGACATTTACTCCGATCGCCAAAAATTTTATGTTATATTGTAGATTGATCCATATGTTATCCATTCTATGTGTTAGACTTACGATAAAAGTAAAGATGGGGATACCAGAGAGCTTCAAAGTAGGATGGTACCCCCCCAAAAAAACACTGGGTCGAGTCACCTTAAAGTGTCTCTAAAAATCCTGAGTCTTCAAACTTAAAGCTTAAGTTTATGTTTTAAACCGGCTTCCCGGTGTTTGCTTTTTTTAAAGACGAATAGAGGCAACAAAATCGCTCAAAGCTTTCTTTTACAGCCAGAATTATAACTAAATATTCTTTGGAACGTTTTCTGTCCATTTGCGGCGAGAAACTGTCTAAAGGCTTTTTAAAGTGCTGTAAGCTTATGTCAAACCTGATACTCGGTCAGATCATTGTCTCAAATCTGAAAAACGTGCATAAACTAAATACGGCATAAACTACGCTCGACTTCATTAAATTAGATACAAAAAACAAACATAAAATACAACAATTACTCAGGCTTACCATTCGAGATGCAGCTCCTGAAATTAAGGTATTAACCCATTCGCTCCTGGAGATTTTGCCGAAAAACGCGTTTTGAAGCTAGTCGAGTGGTTTTCTGGTCACTGTCGTGCTATAAAAAACTAAAACTTACCACAAACCGGTTTACAGGTCGTACACTTCGCGGCCTTCTGATCCAGATGCAAAATATCAGCTTGGGAAGTTCGGGCATGCGCAGAAAGCAAAATTTGGAGATACTTTTTGGGTTAAAAAGTGACACAGCAGTCTTGACTTTTACTTTTCGCTTTCTCTCCTCCCTTCTTTTTTCGCTTTTCTTGCCTCATTTTTTTTTCTCTTGCTGGGCATTTAGTCGGATTCATTTTGGTGTGAAGACGTTTTAGGAAAGCTTTTAGGATCTTAGGATTAGGTGAAAGGAAAGGTAGGTGGGCAATGGAACAAGATTTTCATGGAGATTTTCAGGTCAATGTCACGTGGTTTTTTGCTTCTTTCTCCGGCGTCCTTGACTGAATTGTGCTCATTCTGGTATGGTTTGAAAGATCTCTTCACTCTACACAAGTTAGCGAAGAAAGTTGTCCTTGACCGTTAAACTGATGACGTCACCAAGGGTAGAAAGGACCTGGATGCGCACGGGCGGTTACGGGCGGTTCAGGGGCGAATGGGTTAAGTAAGGCCAGTATCGCTTCAGACTTTGCAACCCTCTTACGCATCAAGCAAAGTGAAAACGAAAAAGATGCCATCCGAAATCAGATTTCCGACTTTGACAAGCGAGGTATTTCTCAACCAAAAACCCAATATACAAACTAGCCATGAATAAAAGAAGACTCCCGATAGCAGCTGAATTTTACTTTGTACGTCCAGTGGAAAAAGACAGTTAAAAACATCACAAGTTGACACAAAACTCTGTCAGCTTCAGCTGTCGGAGTAAACAAGAATCAAGATGCTGCATAAATTTTCCGCATGAACTCACCTGTCAAATTGTGACCAATAAGAGCATAAAAATTGAACGTAGACCGTGACCAACGCGTGACCATGGTAAGAAAAGTTAAAAGCAACTGTCTTGCCTGCCAGTAACACTTAACTGAATTTTCGCGTCCGAGGTCAGTTTGAAATCAAAATTTTAATTGTGCAGCACATAAACACAACATATTTCATATGAATTTTAAAAAAAATTAAACTTGAGCCCGCGATCACTTGAAAACTATTAACTTGTCAGCGGATAACTTCAAAAAATACTTGGTCAGCGGGTACCCTGTTTTGACAGCTGTCAATTGATCAAAACATTGATGTCCAATATGTGTGCATTATCAGTTTTCCTGTGCTCCCTAAATTAGCTAGAAAGTATGAGATTGAACATTGTTGGCGATGTAGTAAAATAATTAACTGGTCAGTGGACGGCTTCCAAATAAATCACGTCACCTCGATGAGTTCACACATGAGCCCGCGATATGCTCATGGGATACTGGTCAGTGGCTATCCTGTTTTGACAGCTGTCAATTGACCATATTGTGAATGTCCTATATAAAAGATGTGGACTTGCCAAGACACGCCTGAGACACCTCTCCTTTCCTTTTGATAGCCTCCCCTACCCCACCCGTACAATCTATAGACGCGTACGTACGTACGCTCGGTCAATCACGTGACAACCAAACGAAAAGAGGTTGACCATATTCCATGAGTATGGGGCTCTGTCCCACGCGCGCTTCGCGCGCGCGGGTGCCCCGCTATCAATAACAGTTATTATTTTTATGAGCATTATCGTACCAATATTGAGTAGAATTTGTGGGTACGTTTCAATTCGTGTGAATTTTAAAATATACCTAAAACTCGTATTGCAGAAGTGGCGCGTATAGTGCGTTGGAATCATTTCGTTAGGTTTGTACAGTGTACATGTATGTAATTTGCTGTGGTGCTTTCACAAACAAACACACGATGCGTACAATGCTTAGTCAATACATGTACAAAATCAGGGAGCAGGAGGATAAATAAAATTAGCCAGAAAATGTGCTGCGTAGTTTAGGTTCATGCAGACCTATATACCGCGATGTTAGAATAGACAAAAGAGCAAAAACGTGATTGTTAAAAAACGCTTTATCTTTTCTGTTGATGAATTTCTTTTCTTATTAAAGAAGATTAAGATGCCGCAAATGTTTGATTGTTCTTCTAAACGATTGTTATTTTCGCCGAGTTGAAAATATATTGGCATTAATGAATGTTCTTGTGTAAAATGCTTTATTGATCACGCAAATAATTAAAACAATTGTTTATTTTTCTGAAATGCTTACACATTCATTATACTGACTGATATTTTGACGCTAATGAAAATTTGTTTCCTGGTAATGAAAGGTAAAAGGTGTAGTATATTTTGTGCTTCGACCTTCTTTCGTGTGTGTTATGTTCTTTTGAAAAACACTTTATAGTTTTAAGGAAGTAGTGCATTGGTTTCTATTGCCCTTAGCTGCAGTAGCTGCAGCCAGATTGACCATGGTCAACCTCATTGTCATATCTTTATTGTTGATCATGGTTATCCTTTGGTTAATTGCATAATTTTCACACGACGGTTTTCCATAGTTGACAACCATGATTATTCACATTCTTCCGATGTTAAATGATGGTGTTTATGTTATCGTAAAATTTCGAAAATAAGCCCCTCCAAATATCAGCCCCCCTAACTCGTAACACAAAAGACCTTCCGTGAAACCGCCCCTCCAAATATAAGCCCCCCGGGGGCTTGTACTTGGAAGTCGTGTTGCCTGGCGGCTCTAAAATGCACCTTGACGTCACACTGGATGCGGACACCCAAGAGATATATAGCCAATCGAGTATCTGCGTCTCTGTGCGATCCACGCGATACACGGCGCGACAAATTTAGAAGCTGCTCGCTTCGCAAGGAATAATTATATAACCGCGAACATTTTCTAATTCAAAATCAGATTGAGGTCGTATCAACTTGAAGACTTACTTAAAGTAAAAAAAACCTCATCGACAAAAGGTATGCTTCTTTAATGATGAAAGTAATATTATGTCCATTTTAGCCCAAGTGTATTTTTTGATTTTAATTAATTGAAACCTCGGGAGGCTTTTTTAAAGCTAAACGATTTTTCAGGCGTTTACTTTCAAAAGTTTTTATTCTTTTCATGCATGATTCACTGCCAGTGTGTATTTTTGTTAAAATCAGCAGTTAAAGTGGCCTTAAGCTAGGAAATTTACTTACAAATTAGTAGTTGTTGTTGGTATACACTTCCAAATATAGGTAACATTGCCTCCACTGCAGTCATGATCGTTGGTTACTTGACCGGAACCATTCATAAAACCCTTGCTTTGACATGAATGCCTGCAATCTGCGAGGTCAAGGCATCTTGTCTCAGGTAAATAGCGACAAGTAAAAGGCAAGGGCATAATTTTAAACCAAATGTGTTTATTAAGTTACGCCATAAACTACTATATTGAAAAAGTCCTCTCTGCTTTGAAAAAATACACCATCAGTGCGTTCAAAAACAACACAGTTGACTCTTTCGATCGGGAAAAACGCTGAATATGTGCAGAAAATGACACAGGTAGCACAGGGTGGTACTGAAATATGGTTCGACATAATAACATGTTAACTTGAGACAAAAACCTTACCCATAACGTTGACGTCAACCGTTTTGGAGCTATTTCCTGCATCGTTTTTTACCAGAATTGTATAGTTTCCAGTCTGAGTGAATTTAAGTCCTTTTACCACTGGCCCACCCTCCAAACGTGTAGATGAGTTGGCTAACCAAGCTTGAATGGGTGGGGTGCCTTCCACCATGAACCAGGTATAATGCTTTGGTACGCTGCGTACTACTGACAACGGAATGCTTACCTTCGGCTTTTCTATAGATTGAAATAAGCAATGATTGTCTTAAATGGGGAAGAAAGTTATGCTTTTCGGTATAAAAAGAGTGACCCACTTTTAAAGGCATCCGTTGTGTTATAAAATAATTGACAAGGAACATGGGCAAAGTCATTATGTCTTGCCTTCGAGAAATAATTATTACGGAGACTAGGTGGAATACTAAAAGCTGTTTAGCTCATGCTTTAGAAAATTCAGTGGCGTGTGTGACCTAGCGCCGGTTAACATCTCGAACTCCGGATCATGAGGTCCGGGCTTCAAGACTCGCACCTCATCTTCTTTCCTTAAACAAGAAACTTTACCCAGGTTTATAAATGGGTACAGGCAACATACTGCGGGGGGTAACCCTGCGATGGACTAGCAGCCCGTCCAGGGGAGAGTAGCAATACTCACAGGCATGCTTTATGCTAAGGAAACCGGGAAAAACTCGGAAAATTATGTACAAATAATACACTTAAACCGGTTGCTACGGCGCTGGTTATAAAATACCCGAAAAGAGTGAGGTGAAGAACACAGGAACGGTTCTTACATTGAGAGATAACAAGCTAGTTTCTCTAAAGTGATAAAACTCAGAACTAAAATATAGATTTAGCCGAAGCGTCCATTTATATACTTAAAACCAAAAAAATAAAACGAATAAGCTTCAACCTATTCAAAGACATCCAAAATTTATACTTAACTGATTAACAAGAAAAAATACAAATCAAATCCGATCACAGTAATAGTCTTGGAAAAGAATTCTCACCAATACATCTGCATCACGGACCCAACCCCTTACTACCACACCCCTTTGAGAAGCTAATAGCCCATGAAATTTTGAAATAAGGGCTAATTCTCATTCGCGAAACTCTTTGGCTACGTTCAATCACAGTTAATGTTGATAGGTCAATCTTTCCGTCTAAGAGCGATTCTACCCAAATGTTAATTAGGCCGTTTCCGTGTTTAGAATATGTTGTTTTTGCAAAACGTCGAACCAAAAAACTGTTACGTGTTAACTACACTTTAGATTATACATCAAATGATCTGATACTCAGTAACCTTTACTGTAAGTTATACTATTTGTTTCTCCATGCGAAAAGACACAGGAAGGTTGATGACTTATTTAACATTTTCCCCCATGAATAAACATAATTTTGCAGGCTACAAAGTCAAACTTCCCTTTGCGTGTAGCTTATTTTAATCCGGCTAAATGTGCGTTAGACTTCAACTGCAATTATCAACGCAACAACAAAAAGAACGTAATAACAATATATACTACAAAAAGGCTAAGTCATTTTGGCAAAGTTACGAGTCTGTCGGTAAAATAATTGACGAATTTCTTTTCGGCGAGAATGAAAAAAAAGAGTTAATTTGTAAACTCGGGCGGTAATCACCACCATGTTGAAAATCATTTTGAGACATTTCACTCACGTGTCATCCTGACAGTCCACGAAAGAAAAAAAAATTCACAACACATTAGGAAATTAAGACTGACAATCAAAACGTGAATGAAACAACACTTCCTTTCCGTTTGCAACCAGGACATTGATTTAAGCTGGTGTATAATATTAACGCGGGGTCATTGAAATCGTCCTTCTGTCTCAAATCTTTAATACATGTCAACACATGAAATAATAATAATAACGCCCTGGTTTACAACAAAATAATTATAGTGATGGTGAGAAAATGAGAAATGTTAGCGGCCAGTAAGGTGAAAACGAGCGGCAGTGAAAAAGAAAGCGAAAACATGTAACTAGAAAGTTTCACGTTGTAGTCGTGGAACAACATCGGCAAAGAAATGTACAAAAAAGTGTTTTCACGTGCAAAGTTGTCTTTTTGCTAATTAGACCTATTGTTGTTGGTGTTATTGTCGGTGTTGTTGTTGTTGTTGTTTTTGTTTTTTTTGCCGTTCTCAATGCCGTCTCTGTTTAGCATTGCACGATTTTGTGAGTAAATTGCGTGTATAAGTATAGTAATGAGAGATTCGCTTTTAGCCCTGGCTAAATCTACTTATTATTTCATTTTGTGGAAGCTCTACAATTAAGAACACGATAATTTTAAAACAGTAGGTAACTGAATTGAGAAAAAGGCTTCAGTCGCTGGCAAGTAGTCTGTCGGCGAACAAATTTCTAGATGCTTCATTAGTTTTCCCCAAGAGGGATAAAGGGGACAGAGAAGGCATCCCCCATACACACCCTATTGCATAGCTAATTCGTCTCGAGTTATTTTTAAGACGACAGATCCCAAGGGGGATTAGACAACAGCCAATCACATAGCGCGAATGTGTTCCGCGTGGATGACCCACGCTCAGAGCCACGCGTCCTTCACGAATTGACGCAGAACAAAATGGCGGAGAGCGATATTGCTATTGCTATTCGTTTTGTCGACGAAAACGACTACAGAGAGATTTCTGCTAAAGCTGTGTCAGCGAAACGGAAATTAAAAGAGAATCGCCCTTCCTCTCTTGTATAGAGCTAAAAGTTCAGCTGGGAAATCCTTAACACACTGAATATTCTCTCAGGATCATTTCTAATTTACAGTTTGAAGAGAGCAATTTCTGGTTTGATATTTATTCTTTTATTAGTCTTTTATTATTCAACAAAAATAACACTTAGCATCCTACTTGCTTTATTGTACCAACGACCGGTTTCAATAGACCGGCGAAATTTCTCATTTTATTAAAACACTGAGGCTACGACAACTTCGAGTTAAACTAATTTCACGGGTTGTCAAAGAGTCCAGCGATTCCGTTTTCCCAGGTGAGCGACGATTCATTTTGCTTCAATATTCAGGAATACTCTCAATGTCTGTACGCTTTCATTGCCCTTCGCCCGACATGTTTTGAAGGGCGTTTAGTCATGCGAAACCTCCCCGAAACATCCACCAATCGCACGAGGTAACTTTATCCCGATTCTAAAAATAACTCGAGACGAATTACTTATGGAATAGGGTGTGTATGGGGGATGCCTTCTCTGTCCCCTTTATCCCCTCTTGGTTTTCCCCTATGAATTCAACTGTCAAACGTTTGACCATGGGTGGGATGGGAGAGACTAGGTTGCTCCTGGAGGGTGACCAAAAGCGTGATCAAGCAAAAAGCAAAGCCTTTTAAATTTCTGCCTCAAAATTTTGTCATCAGTTGAGCAAAAAAAAATCAATCTGGATTTTTCACTCGAGCAAACACGTTGGTTGCCCCTAAAATGTTTGATTTTGCGCCAAAACGAAACGTTTTCCTACCCTACTGAGTTTTTTTTTTGCACCTACCCTTAGATTCTGTACGGACGGTCGGCGTTCAATCGTACGCTGACGTCATAACTAAATTTTATCGGATCCATAGGTTTCCCCAATTTTCTTTAGGTCTGAGATTTCGCTGCAAGCGCTCCGCGCGCTCGGACTATTCATTCTCGACCCCAGTGCTTACGCTTCTGACTCCGCGCGTATGCCCTGGGAAACTCTGTGCCGGCGTAACCAAAATCTATCTTTTTTATTTGGGCCTCACAGCGCATGCTCTTCTATCTAACCTAAACTTTGCTTCGGGAGTACTCTACATCTACTTCATTGCAAAGTGTTGTGCTCCTTCGAAATTACAACTGAAGAAACGATGCCTTTAAAGAATTTTCAGGTACTTAACCCCTTTGTCGTAACTGCTGAAAAAAATAACGCTGAACATTCAAAGATTTGGGATTTGAAATTTGCATATGCTCAACAGTCGATTATATTTCCGTGGACTACTTGACGAGGCGGTAAGTGAGACCCGAACGGCTTGTAAAGATAAACATATGGTTACTCTAATAAAATTATCCAAATTATGAATTAATCATCTCTTTTTTTGTTTGTTCATGCATATTAACGCTTCAATAAAGCTACTTTGAAATATGATGTCGTGGGAAACGAATACAACTATATAAATATGCAGGTCTATTCTAGTCGCATTGTACACGCACAGAAGCATAAGATATTCTTCTGACACGCATCACCGATATATTTTTATATTCTATTTACCTTTTACTTGAAAGTCTGTTTTTAGACAATTTACCACATGAAGCTAATGTTTTCACATTCAAGCATTTTTGTTGGTCAATTTTCGAGATGCACTCATGTATTTTATTTGAAAATTGATATTCTACCAAAACATAGTCCGGCAGATGTTGCTTTGGAATCGCTGAGATCGAGAATAGGCCGGACGTTTTTACTTCAGCATTTCCAGGAAAAACCCGCTCACATGTTAAGCACGCCGCAAGTTCATCCACTTTACCACAAACTTGAATGGACCAATCATAAACACCTGTATTGTTTTGTTTTGAAATTAATCAGAGACGGTTTTGCTCCAGGGTCCCTCAGAGCTCTTCCCTTCCTGGCCGTCATGCGCAAAAGAGCTCTGGGGTCGAGATTGAAAGAATGTTAGCTTGCACCTATTACGCCGCCCACGCGTCTGGACCAGTTAAGCTTCTTGCAAGAAAACCGAATTTACTCAAAAGACATCTCCCGCGGTTGTGATATCAGGTTGAGATGAAAGAAAGTCAAAAGACCTAATTCAGCTTAAAACCGTTAAGTAGACTTTAACTTCTACACCATAAAAAAAACACCTTACCATGAAGGGTAATTTTCTCGCCTCTCCTTCTCGCGCCCTCAGTCACTCGCGTGGCCATTTTCTTCTCTCGCGCGTTTTGCTCGACAGACTAAGAAATAGGCTTCTCGTAGTCTAGGCCTCCATAACCGAAACTATAAGTTGATCATACTGGGATGTTGACAAGTGGATATTTCGATTATCTCTAAAAATAGCAGGATTTTTTCTTAGTCAGGATTAAAAGCTTTACACTAATTTTTTCTTACCTAAAAACAGGTTATTTCATTAACTTTCATTAATTGATTCTAAGTTATACCGCGGAAAAACTATTCCTTAAAGTACGACTTAAAATATTATTTACAACAATATATTTCCAGAGGTTTTTAAAGATATTCTGAGAAGACGAACTAAGTTTAAAAAAAACTTAATGCTTTATTCAGTCTTCAATACCTCGACGTAAATGAGTTGTATCCTAGGATTCCTTTTGTGCTTTTCGCGAACAATGGTCTGGATGTCCATTATCCATTATCCGTTATCCGTGTCCGTTCTAATCTCGGATATTTCATGGCGGTGAGCACGAATTAAAGAACAGTGAAGGAATTTTCTAGACATAAGAATAGATAGATAGGGTATTTCTGTACGAAATATTAGGAATCATTTGTTCTTTCACGAGGCCCTCTTACAAGGCCATGTAGGAGAGGCATTTTTCATTTATCTACATGTATAGAAGACTGAAATTGGATGTTACTATTGGGAGTTTCTTGATGATCATAAAATAATAAGATATAGTTTAATTATTCTAACCAAAGAGCTCTTTTCATAATTCACCCTGCGAATTTTCTTCGAAAAGTTTTAAATTGTTTCCTCGGTACATATATCTCACCTTTTATTGAGGTTGAAGAGTAGACTCCCTTGAAGTTAAAAAATGCCAATTCATGGTTTCTTTTAAAGGTTAACATCATGAATTGGCCACTTGTTTGTACGATGAACGGGCGTCTTGATCCACTAAAAATACCAAGCAACGTATCATTTTTACTTTTTCCATCAAAGACTTCAATCTCGCTCCTGAGGGTCGACGAAAAATGTTCGAGGTTAAATATGGTAAAGGTCAATTTGACGGTGTGGTTAGATGGTGCTGTAATGATCCACGTGCAATTGTGCATGGAGTAGTTTTTGGTTATACTGGAGCTGATGACCCCATCGGAGCTACCCACATCATAGAAACATGGATCGGCGCGCACATCTGAAAGTGAGTACAAAAATTATAGAGATTATATTTATCATTCGAAATAGTCATGTAACAGAACCATCAATTTAAATTTTTGAATATTAAGAGTATAAACTGCTTTCAGGTTACCCTTAAAAGAAAATTGTTACAAGAGTCAATTTCTAAAAATAAATAAGAATGGTAAAACTTTCTTTTTGGCAACGGGAGTCACTCATGCACAGACTAGTTCCTATTCCCTTCCTGGCAACTTTTGAGTAGGGTCTTGGAAAGACGATTAGTCGTGAAGAGCATTTGAAACACATGACGTCAGGTCCGCCACACTGGTATACCAAGGATCCCTAATGTAAAGGCATTTATAATGGGGAGTGGAGTCACAAATATGACAATGGTCGCAAATATTATAAATATTAGGGCTGGGAAGAAAAAGTGAGAGTTTGCGTGTTTAAGGTTTCAATTTAGGAGACGGATAAAAAGTGAATTGTATGTAACAAACCGTTATTCTTCTACAAGTGAAGAGATGAATGTCCTAAGGAAATACCCCTTAGACGCTTTTTGAGTAGGATAAACTGTAATCTTAATTGTATTGATGTCATTAATGTTCAAACTGCAGGCTTGTTGGGGTTGTGAAACTAATTCCAATTGTGGCGTTTTCCTTATAACACTTGCTACAATTGTCACATTTGTGACCAATTTCTGGCAAGTGCACAAAAACGTCGCTAATTACCTTTGCAACCTATCCCCTTCATATTTTTCAGCCCTTATTACATTTGGGACCCTTAAATTCGGTATTAGTTATAACATTAATGTGACCTCAACTTAACAGCTAATTAAACGATTGTACCGCCTAAGTGCCACGCGCATCAGTGCTTGTCAACTGTAGGGAGATGTATGTCTGCATGATGTATGCATGTCGTAGTGAAAAATCCACTTGCCTTGCCACACTGCGATGAAAACGATTGCAAACAATATCTTTTTCATTCTTAACATGTCCAATCTCTTTCTTTGTCCACTCTGAAAAGGCCACAGTCTAAAAAAAAGGCAGGAAAAATCAATCAAAAGAAAGACATTATAGCGGGACTCTCGCTCTCAGACTTGGCACCGAAGCTTGGGGGAATAAAACAAAAAAAAATCGTCTTAAGGCACAGCAACGAACAATACACTTCTTTTGTTTTATTCCCCCAAGCCTTGGAACCAAGTGTGAATTGCAATACATCGGAATTGGTTTATTTGGGTATCCATGCCTATCAGAGGAATTTGGGTAGTCACGTCCGCTCCTCCTGTACGTAAGACTACACCAAAGTTCGATCGACAGCTTTATGAAAGAAACCGTGAACGCTTATGTAAAACGAATTTAAAATCGCTCCACATGAAAGGCTGTCAGTCCCCAAACTTGAAAAAGCCGGACAAGCAAGGGGTACAACAGTCTTTCAGATCACCTGCCATGCAGAAGAGACCTCGCTCGATGACTACGACGAGACAAGCTCTTGTCGCACCATCGAGCCATGCGACGTCTTCATCAAACTCGTCAAGAGTTGCCGTCACCCAAACAAGCGCTTATTCTTTCACTTATCAGTCTTCTTATCTCCCATCTCCGATGCCAGCATGATCCGCATATCAAACGACCCATTTCAGCGCTTCAACACCTGCTTTTTCAACATCGAAAACTACTCTGGGTCACGGCCGATGAATCAAGTCAGTTCTTCACTAGTAAAATGTCAAATCGGCGAGATCTAAAGAATCCGAAAACATTGACGCCTGTTTGTCAAAAACGTTTGTCAAAAGCGAAAAGCGTAGACGAGCATCTCTCCTGTGCGAAAATGTAAAAAAGCGTACACCATTGATTCAGATGACCTTTGCACTGTCGTAATTTGTAACAATCATCGCACTTAGTAATACCTGTCGTAATTTGTAATAAACCTTGTCGCACTTTGTAATAAAAAAGCTGTCGCAATTTGTAATAACGGTCCATCGCACTTTGTAATAAACTAAGCTGTCGCAATTTGTAATAATTCCATCGCACTTTGTAATATTTTTTTGAGAGTGATTCGACTTGAGAGTGATTCAACATTAATATAATGCCAAAATATGTATGGTACTTCATAAATAAGGATGATGACCTCTGCTAGCTTGTAACATCTCCGTAACATTTTCTTTGGTCAAACATGCATGCCTTGATTAATCACGAGACCAACTATAATCACTTTTATGAAAGACATGAAACTTCTTATGACATATCACCTAAAAGATATGACTCATGTTTAAATTTAAA
>BOPM01000961.1:0-11056 GCA_022179025.1 Porites australiensis | reverse complement strand
TGATTATTACAAATTGCGACAGTACAACCTTACTACTGACTATCCTTTTTCACATGCTTGTTCATTTTGTTTAAATTTAACCCTCGGACGTACAAGGGGGGGGGGGGGGAGGTGGATGGCACCCCCCCCCATAAGGTTTTTCTTAGTTTTTTCCTAGAGGATAAAACATCAGCACCTGGCGTTTTTAGTAGCTGTTTGTTCATTCCTCGCACAATTTTTGAGACAAGTTTAGTGATCGTCAGTTGCTATGGTTACGAGATAGCAGGTAGTAGCAGGTGGTCAAGCCAATTTCGGGTGAGAATACATGTTTTTTCAACTTTTTTCAACAATTAAAGTAACTCTTGTGGCTAAAATCATGCAAAGTGTAATTTATGTGTTATTTTTCATGTGAAGCACAAAAAAATACCATTTCTCGCGGTTTAAACCTGATTTCTAATTCTTAGTAAAATCCAAGATGGCGACCATTGTTGTGACGTCACAGGCCTCCAGCAGCGCCACTACCCATGAAATATACCTGATCTTGTTAAGAAGATCAAAGGCTTTCCACTCAAGGTAAAATGGTTTCAAAATACTGCAACATTTCAAAAACTCCGGGGAGGGGTTCCATCCACCCCCCCTCCTGTATCACTTTTTCCTTAACATAAGTTGTTTCTCGAAATGTTGGTTTGGATGAGCGTGGAGAGTGATCTTGTATACCTTCTATGTGACACGAAGTTATCATTTCTGGTTTTGGATGTCGTTTACATCGTACAGTTATGCCTCAATTCTTTGATAGTTTAACCAAAAGTCAACATTCACAGTAACATTCAGTCCTTTTCTTATAGCTTAGAAGTGCCTGTTGTTGCTCTCTTACGATTCCCGGGTCGAGATATAGCCACTAGTGCATCCTAGGCCTGCCTCAATTTTCAACATCACGACTGCAGTGCATGCTGAGAAATAGCCAGAATTTTTGACAGGGTTTCGTTCCTTCCCGCACTTTTTTCACATTCAGCCACTCCGACCTACTACGGCTTGTTGTGATTTTCAGTGGTTGCAAGTTCCAAACTATGCCGTGACAGGTGAAGACATTAATCAGTAGTCGAGTCCCAAGGCGACTTCGTTTCGGAGCGGCCATTTTCCCATTTCAACGGGCAACACGCCAAATTCACAAAACGAAGTACAGTCACGCTTAATTATGCTCATCAGACAGCCACTTAAGATGAAAACTGGCTGTAAACTTACCGAAAATTCGCAAACAAACCATACTAGAGCCGTTAATTTAGCTCGACGAAGCAAAATGACAACGTCATAATGACGTTTCCAGAAAACTGTTTAGGACAGCTTCACTTTCCTGGTAACCCCAAATACGCTTGTAGAAATCACTCGAAAACGTAAAATGTCCCAGGCGCAATGGGTTAACAAAAGGATTTTAATCAACATGTTTCCGTTTACACCATAGTTAAGTGCAATGTCTGTCTAGCGGATAACTTCAGTCAGGACTCTTCTTTATGATTAAAGCGAAAGAAAGGAAGAACAAAATATATAAAACAGCCGAGTTCAGTAAAGTGAAACTGCCAATTTGACATATCCTGGTTTCCACATTACAGAGCTGTCCGTATTTTATAGAGATAGGAATTGTTTTAAATTTGAACCAAGGAATTAATAGAGCTGTGCGAAATAACGATCGGAGATGTCTAAAGGATAACCTATGAATGTATGTCTTTCAACTAGTGAACCAACATTGAATGCAGCCAATTAGAAAAGGAATATTTTGTGTGGGTTATGATGCTCTAAATAAGATCGGTTTAGTCCTTTAATTTATCATTAAGGTTAACTTAAAACCCACCTATGAAAAATGGTCAATATGTAGTAGAAACTTGCATAGTTTTGTTTTGTTTTGTTTTTTTTTTAAGAAACGCTTAACACCGAAATAATTATCAAACCGTTTTTTATTCAAGCTCTCTACCCCTTCTAAAAAGGGTGGCTTTCTAATTTTTAAGGAGTTAATCCAAACATTTTATTGACTTGAACCTGGATTCTGCGTTAAAGAAATAGATTTAAATTGTAGGCTTTTAAATCACCCATGTTGCCATAGCAACGTATTAAATGTTTTGTCTTATAAATATGTTTTATCTGTGCCAATTTTGACGTATACACAGGCAACAAGTCTTACATGGTACGCTCAATAAAAGGTAACGAAACTCAACATATCGAACTGTTTCCAACCACCTTAACTTAGAGCTCTAGCTCATAGAAGGAGACTTAAGGAAAGACGTTTATTTGAGCGATGCACGTCAACCGGAAGTTGGCTTTTTGTATCCTTCTGCAATGGTTTTACCCACATTTTCGGCAAATCGTCTTTATAAGAGAAAGGACAGATATCAGTACAACTTCAGTACCGTTTAGGCATGTTAAATGGGAAAAGGCCTCACTTCCGGTCGACATACGTCGCTCAAAAAAGTCTTTGCTCAAGTTCCATAAAGAAACTTTTATAACGAACAACAGCAAGATTTAGCTGCTTTCAAACTCTCGTTGCACCAACTGCCCGCTAAATCGAACTAAGTCCAGTTTCCTTTGGATTTCACCCCATTTTTCTGCCATTTCTTACTTGGCTAACCGAACTCAGATAACTCGAATTCACCGCTTACTCGAACTAAATTTCCATTCCCTTGATCAACAATTCACTGAACTATATCTCAATAACTTGAATTCTGGCTCTTGTAACTCCACTCGGATGCCATCCTATTAGCTCTTCTTTATTTATAAGGGTAAAACAATAAAACCAACACTGGTCATAGCGGTCAAAACTAAAGCACTTGATTTTTATTGGTGCCACGAACAGGCCAAGTTTTGTCATTAAAAATGCCTAAAAATGCCTGAGCAAAAACAATAAACAGGGAAAGGATATAGATCGTTTTCACTGTCCAACAAAAAAATAAAATGGAAACCGTCCAGTGGAAGAAGCTAAGAAAATGAATGTTATAAAAGACTAATATATAAACAATTTGTCCAAGTTTCAGGTCTTTGTGGCCCACAGTTTCTGAGTTATTTGCCGAAACGTTTCACGCACATTTGTAGAGCTTTGTATGGAGACGCCCTATTGGTGTACCGTTTTGGTGCACCAATATGGCCGCCGGAAATCAACAAAAACATCTGGAGTTCACTTTTTCTGTAAAAGCTCCTTCTTTTCACTCGAGAACTAGCATGCGTGTGCATAAACATATCTTCTAATACTTAAAATGGCTATACTGCGGAAAATTAAGAGAAGAGACTTTTTTAATTTTCAAAGAGACAGTATTGCTATTTTGGTGTCAAGCAGTGTGAAAACTCGGAAGTTCAAATTGCTGTGTCTTCGACCTGAAACATACTACGGGAATGAAAACTTGTATAACGATTTACTTTTTGTTTATCTTTTACCTAGTGTAAGTAAGAATTCGTAAAACCTCGCTATTTTGACTTTACAATTTGATGACGTCACTGTGAAAACCATCTATACACAGAAGACTTTTTGATTGACACCCTTCTAAGTCATTTTCACTTATTTGCATTTTCATGAGCGTGTTTCTGCAATGAACTAAAAATCACACAGGTTAGGCGTTGAACCATGACCAACCTTTGTTATTCTTTATTATTACTATTTCAAAAGAACTTTGTTCACTTTCCTCCTGGCTCCCTAAAGATACAACGCTAAAGTACGATCACTTAATCGCTTTTTCCTTTAATTGGAGCTAATTTATGAATATTCCTTAACCAAAACGGATGAGAATGTCTTGGAAACATGTAGTCTCTAAGAGGAAATTTCTAGCCTGTTTGCTAAATATTAAGCCGGTCAGTTACATTTCGATACATTTTCGGCACGTTCGAAACGCTTAGCAAATTTCTAGAGTTAAAGGACGAAACTCTAGCGTTGAAACTACAAATACGACCTTGCAGTTAAATTGTAAAATAGGACAATTCGGAACTGAAATATTTTAAAGGGGTCTTCAGCCGTTTTCTACAACTTGTTTGTTTTAAGAATAATCTTTAAGAACTTTTATTGAGTCAGAGCTCGCATTAATGATTAAAACAAAAAAAAATGAAAATAAATAAATAAAACAACTGAGTTCAGTGGAGTGAAACTGTCTATTTATGGACACTACAGGGACATATCCAGGTGTCCGCACTACAGAGTTGTAAGTATTATGGAGATTGGAATTGCAGTAAGAAATTTGATATATTTGCATGGAAACAAGCGGACTGCCATGTCCAAAGGAGCAGTTATAGAGAAAAAAAAAACTAGCCAGACATGGAATCCGGCTGCCAGCAAACAAGTATTTTGAGGGTTGTTAAAGATGTTCAAAATTCGATCGGTTCATTCCATTATCCGTTAAGTTAAAACCCAGCAACAAATAAAGGTCGATACTATGGTGGAAACATCCGTAGTTATGTCCAAAGATGTTATGTCAATAGGTCATTTAAGATATACCCGTTTCCGTCATACTGGGCAAATTCTTAACATGGTAAAGAACCAGAAAACCTGACATAAAATCCCTTTCAAAGGGAAACCTTTTTGGATCTCGTGGTTAATTCTCAAATAGAAATTTCTGTTCTATCTAGAGATATCAAAGGGATCTCTAGCCATCTTAAACATTTTTATTTTTATTTTATTTTTTAACTGAGCTTTGATATTTGTTTTCATCTACTGGACTTCCGCTGTTCGTTCAACAGTCAATTTTAAACAACATGGCTCACACACAAGGCGCAGAATTTTTCACGAAGTATGAACGTTATCAAGTACAAATGTATTTTTTAAAGAAAAATACACTATTAAACAGACTGACTGTTCTACTAAAATAAAAATTATTTACTGTTATGTTATTAGTATCGAATTGGCAGGAGGAGGAGATAAATTCTACTTTGATTCTTTTATACAGATTGAAATACTTTTTTTAAAACTATCTCAAGGTTTAAAGTAATTTATCAATGACTTTTTTGCTTGGTGAAGGTAAACTAACAAATTGTTCATATCATTTAACTAACCTTGTACAAAGCGTGATTATAGCATTGCTTGCAGGAGGAACTTTCATGACCACAACCCAAATCTAAATTAACACCGTTTTATGAAACATCTGCAGGCAAACCCTAAAATTGAGCTCAAATGGCTCTGACCGCAATAGAGATAATGGTGAACGAAATTTAAATACATAATTATCTTGTCTCCATAGGGGCTTGTCAGGAATAATTAAACACGGGAATGTTGGAAACAAATCAAGGAAGAGGTAAGGGCAAGACTTAAACTCGGAACTTCCGGATTACAAGTCCAGCGTTCTTATCACTCGGTCACAGTGTCACCTTCAAATTGTTTCCGTCAAATTGCTGAGCAGGTGAGGCTTGAACGTTTTAATTCAACGGAAGGTAAATATTAGTTTTTTCTATATTGCCAATATTATTGCACAAAACTCGCAATGAGTTTTTTAATAAGAGATCTTGAGAATTGGTTAGTCCTTCCTTTTTTTTTTCAAGAAAGTCGGTTGCTAAAAACCGACAGCGAAGTCATTGCTGACTAATTCTAATTTGACATAAACTAATTTGACTGACAGTTTAACTTTAAATGATCGCAAGATAGATGGCGGTTGCTATTTCAATCCACCCTTTATCAGTAAATTTTTGGATCATTCAAATTTTGCTCGCTACTTGCCGATCAGCTAAGTAAGAAATGACTTTTTTTTTATTCTATTGAGGAATTGTACGTTCACCCAAGGAAACCTAAATGCTTTTGTTAAAAGCAAAATATATTTTCTCCTAAATATCGTAGTCTGGTAAGGCAAATAACGATCCTCTGGAACAATTTGTGTGTTTTATAATCTTTAAACATTCGCATTGATATGACACAATGTGTGACATTTGCTACAGCAAAGTGGCATCTTTCATTAGTATTCATGATCATCACAAAATGTAGACGAGAAAATTAGCTCCTATAACCCAAGAAGAATAAAGCATCAAGAAATTGCTTCCAAATAAAACGATCTTTTCATGACTCCAGTAAAGTATAATGTGCCCCAATGGTAAGCACCAAAGAACACGTATCTTCCAGTGTAATGATCACCGTTTTAACGAACTTTTTTTCTATCCTTTTTGAGACCTTCAGGCCTCAGAGAAAAATAATTTTATAGGACGTGTAAACTTATCGCTGACAATGAAAACGATGTTTCTCCGACGTAGCCAAAAATCAGTTAATTCAAAATTAAAATTCAGAGGTAGCGAGTGAAAACCATCGAGAGGGTTTTGAATCCTACTATCTTTGCAATTTGTCAGTATACCAGCTTTTCAAAAAATATATCAACCATTAATAGTGTCACACATTGCTATATCTCAATGAAAGTTAAGGAAGATTTTACTTACTGACATGATTTTTTTTTTCAGAAACGCTAAAAACCGAAATAATTATCAAACCATTTTTTATTAAACCTCTCGCAATTTTTTCCCCTACTCCTAAGTGCGGCTTTCCAATTTTTATGCAGTTGCTTGATAACCCAAACATTCTGCTGACTTTCCGTTAATGGTACAACATATAATTAGCGGGGGGGATCCTTTACAAAACGAATGTGTCAGCGAGGATAAAAATATTCTACAGAAAATACGTGAAGAAAATTCTGCACAAAGTTTTTGCTTACAACAAATTGTGATATAACCTGTTCCACCCACACAGTTTTAGCTAATGGAACTGGCACAAAATGACAAAAAAATATATTTTAATACACGTATCGGTTTGGAGTTTGGTATGCAAATAGAGCACAACGGAAGCTTTTTAACTTCTTGATTACCCAGGTTTTGTGGGAATAAAAACAATAACTTGCCGCTTAAACTTGAACCAGACCGCTACAATTTATATATGTTGAATAGAAAATGCATTAGCTATCACACACTAAAAGGAAACATTAACATCGAGGATGAAATTTCTTCAAAATTTCTTTTCGTGAACGTTTTTCTTTTTTAAAATTTAAACGAGTGCCACGAATATGTGAACGTAAGATATTATGCAACCTACCTGGTATTGAAGAAATAAAAAAAAAATAAAAAAGGCAATCTAATACGGTTTGAATACAGATACGTGTGGACGTGGAGAAAGGCGTGGATTAAAAAATATCCGGATGTGGAAGTGTGGACCGGGCCTTGGTTTTGAAAGTGCGACTTTTTAGAACACGGAAATGGCCTATTATTATAAGTGACGGATCAGGGCAGATAAAAGTTTATCGCCTTGGCTTGTATGGACTAAATAGGGATAGGGTGGGCCGATCTCCGGAGCTTCTATGCGTATTGTCTAGACGGAGTTATTTCACCCTGGCTTGAGTAGCCATGAAGGATATCATGGTTCAGTATAGGAAAGCGAACTTTGTGAAGACAGAAGTTTAATCATAGTCTTTACTGGTGGGGATAAACGTTTTGTAGAAAGAAGAACATAATTTTGATATCCTTTAGGGAGGATTTCGGTCGCAGCTAAGCCATGTGAAGATTTACTGTGGGCCCAGCGTGACAAAACTTAACAGGGATTTACATTTTCTAGAATTTCTGAAAATCCGTTTTTCTAATCGTTCAGAAAGTACCCGATCCTAGGTTTACCTTCATCTAGATCCGGATGGTTGGCCTGTGGTTGAGGTGACAACCTTGCGCGGGGAACACATGCGCAGAACACGAACTGTGCACAACCAAAATCACAGCCACAGCTGACGGCAGCGAGCTGCAAGAAGTGAGCGGAATGGCAAAGTAAAGGGTGAGTTTTCTTGGTTTAAATCTGTCTTTTTCGAGGGAATTAGATTATGGGAACAACAAGATCAATTGCTGAGGAAATCCAGTCAGATTAAACTATTAAAAATGCTTCTTGAGAGTAAAAAAATCAACAAACAACTCGTGATCGTAGTGTGTCAGTCACTAATCGGTGCATGTTTAATCCTATTTTCAATATACGTGTTTTCGTTGAAACCGACCTTGTTTGAAATGAAATCATTCAAGTTATGTTTTTATATACACTTAGAGCTAGTAAATAATAGTTTTGTTAGATTTTGGAGACGGTTTACCTAAACAAAGTTAACCACCTTGATTAATTTTAGCTTTATTTTGTCTGCACAGCGAAATCAAAGATGGCGAGTTACCGCTTGAATTTGCAGTGTTAGCAGGTTTGCAGTGCGTTTAGTTACGTAACATCGGCTCCTTGTTTGTTCTTTCGAAGAATTCAGAACTCGATAAGTCAGAATTTGTTTGTATGCTAACACTCTAAAACCTGAAAATCTTATTTTAAGGTATCAGCCACCCTTCAGGACCGTCCGCGCGCGGATCGCTGTAGCGTTAGTTGTTTTTATAAAAACCCCTATAAACCATATATTTTTTAAAAGCTTAATAAGTCCAGATTATGGATTTGAACTAACAAAAACTATTTACTTAAATGTGTTTCGAAATTGGAACGCTTTGTGTAAAAGTACACGTCTCTGTAAATCATGTTCCACTCCCGCCGGAAATAATCAGAAGAAAACAATTAACACAGCATTCGCTTCTCAACACGTTCCACTAAAAAACCGTGTCTCAGATTTTTGACAAGTGCGTTTGTTTTTCTTTTATTAGCAAATGAAGTTGGGGAAGGCAATTAGTCAACAATCCCTGTGGAAAAAAAGCTCTAGCTTTAAAATGAAAAGGAGTATTAAAATTCGCAGGCACGGTTTTGTAGAAGAGATATATGGCATCACTCTGGCCAAATTTTAGCCAAATTGATTGAAAGGCTGCCGACTTGGAGTTCAAAACGTACGAGTCGATCGGCAAAATTTGTGTTCAGAGATAAAATAGAAAATACATTTTTGGCCGCATCCTACCTGGAATGAGATTATAACACCTAAATGTTTATTCTGATTGATATCAGAGAGGAATCAATTTTCTCTAACAATAGGACTTTGACAGGTAACATGTAACAGGAACAAACTTTTTATTGCTATCAACATCTTCAAGTGAACAGTTTAATTCTCCATTGGAAAACTTCCACTCTTTTACACCACGAGAAGTACGGTTTAATTCTTTCTCGAGCAAACGTTTTGCTTCTCCTTCGATCTTTTTTGTATGATCCCGCCCAGGCCTTTCGCGGCGCCAGGCCAAGGAAACTAACAAACTTTGAAGCCGCTGAATGTCCACCACCGATTGCTCGAAGGCCAAGAACTGAGGCCCGGTTTATTTCAAACGCTCTGCTCTTCTCGGAAGAAGTAAAAACACAATTTGTCTTGTGCGAAAGACAGCTTTCATTTTCGCACTGGATTCTCCAGGTAGAACCAAGTCCATGCTTAGTCGCTACATTTTCCATGACTTGGACTCTTTCCTGGCAAAATCGACAAGATACAGACTCGTCCAGTTTCTCAAGCAGCTTTTCGCTCGATACGATAGCTCGACCGCTTATTGTTTTCCACGTTCCATCAGCAGATTGGGTCGATGAGCTTAATTGGCTTTCTTCATCTGGTTCCTCAAGCTGGATTTTGCAGCGGCTTGCACTCTCAGCAACTGCAGCATTTATCCAACTCCTCGAGCCACTTCTCTTGCTGATAAAATTAGCCTTTGTCGCTCTCTGCCAATTTTGCGGCCCATTCTTTGTCAAACTCGCTCTTCGATTTCTTTTTCGCTCTCGGTTTTGATGACAGATACAGACACGACCTTTTCTTTTTTTGCCGGCATTTTCACCGAAGCAAACGCTAAATATACACGGAGAACACTAAAGGCTATAAACAACGGGAAGACAATTCGCACGTGTTGTGTCGAAGCACGCACTCGGTATCACGTTACTAGTTCACAGGCAAGTTAATTGATATATGACACGGGTATGACAGACCTTGTCAACGATCAATTAAGATAATTAACGAGAAAAAATCTTTTACCCTCGATATCTTTCGACAGAAATAATATTTTCTTCTGATTTTTTTTTTAAAAGAAAGCTCTCAAGCATATCTATTTGAAAACGTTGAAACCTCAAATATGGAAAAATGGCAATTTTAAGGGTGGCTGATACCTTAAGAACAAAATTTCTCAAATTAAACTACAGATGAAGGTTTTTTTTTCTGAAATGAAATTTCTTGTTTTAAGAAAAAAAATCTTATTTCAAGGGAAAATTATTAAAATAAGAAACAGTGCCTGGCCTTATTTTAAGTAAAAGCATTCTAAATCTTAATTTAAGAAAAATAATTCTTATTATGAGGAGGTAGTTTCTTAAATTAAAAAAACTGTTTAAGAATTTAATTTTCTTAATTTGAAATTCTGCTTTTAAAAAGAATTTTCTTTTAACAAAAAGAAAAACCAGTCCTTATTTCAAGAAAAAGGATTCTGAAAGCTCAGAGCCGATCAAAGGCCCTGTTTAAACAGCAAACTACTAAACTTGTGACAACATTGTTATGCACCAAATCAATGTTCTCTTTTATTTCTCCACACTTGAAGTTTGACATAATTACAAGATATCTAACACCTTGTATTGTGGTTGCTCATGATCGATAGGCATATCACACCATCTTTGATTCTGTTTGTTTTATTTTTGGGAAAAAAAATAGGAGTAAAAAGGGAAGAATGGTAATCCCATTTTGGGCATGGTAAAACAAAATAAATATATTTTTTCACAAAAAAAACCACCTGCCACAGGATAAGTAATATTACTACAAAACTAACACTTATTACAATAAAGATTGCACTCGGAATAGAACATCTGAACTAAATAAACTTATTCTAGCTATTTTTACTGATTACAGTCGAAGCTCTCATAAGTGACCACCTTGGAAATTTGAAAAAGTGGTTGTGACTATAGAGCTGGTTGCTTACCAGATCGTAAGAGACTGCATGTTAAAACAATAGAGGGTGGTCGCTTATACGAGAGCTTCAAAACTTCATTAATAATTCATGAAGAAAAATAAAGAAATCAATGTTTAATTAGTATCTTTACATCTGATATAGCCACGGCTAAACTTTATGTCTAAGTGATCACTAAGGAAATGACCTAGTACTTTGACAAATACAATACTGCACTGTACAAGAACCATTAGCACAGAGTGCAGTTTCATTTAAGTGTTTATTTATATAAATGAAA
>BOPM01000960.1:110678-124611 GCA_022179025.1 Porites australiensis | reverse complement strand
ATTCTTTAAATCATTTTTATTTTCTAATTCAAAATCAAAAATGTTGAAAATTCAATAACAGAAAATAGACTAAAAAAGTAAATGACAGAAGACAGAATTTAATCAAAGAATGATAGAAAATAAACTCTTAAATTATCAAAAAAATTTCAATAACAGAAAATAGACTAAAAAAAGTCAATGATAGAAGACAGAATTTAATCAAAGAATGATAGAAAATAAACACTGAAATTAGTAAAAATTAGTACAAAAATTTTTAGTCTAAATTCCGTCATTTATTTTTGGAGATAAATGAGGGAAATAATTGAAAAATGACGGGGAAAAGTACAGAGTGAGTGAGCAGTAAAGAATCATTATCTATACTACTCGAGGAAAGGTTATTGGTGTCGATCCTGATAAGGAACGAATTCGAGTGGCTAACGAATCTCACAGTCAAATCGAGAATCTGTCATTTACAGAGGGGAGCGCTCCAAGCTTTTTCAGAATGGGTTCAAATTTATACGACATTGTTTTCTGCAATTCTGCTCTCCACTGGATGCCTGAAAAAGAGCAAGTCTTCAATGGCAAAAATGTTGGCGCGCGATGACCGAACGGCCGCGGTCGTCGCTTTTTCTTAGCGACAAGTAAAACTTTTGAAGGCGTTTGTTTAGCTCTTGCGGGGAAGTTTCTTCAAAAGGAGTTGTGTATTCTGTTTGTATTTAAAATAATTCTGTAAAAAAGATTATTAAATTTAGTTTTAAGCTTATTTATGAACAAGTCAACTAAATAAAGTAACGCAAGACTTAAGCTTAATTTGCATTTGTAAACAAAAAACTTTTTCACCGGTCTTATCGATAACTATTCAAGTCAAAAAAAACAAAGCTTTACCTGTTAAAACTTCCAAACCGAACTTCGTCACCTTCTTCATGTATTTTGGAAAATAGCTTGCTTGATTAGTTGTGAAATTTCTTAGTTTGTTACAGCAGCAAACCGGGAAAGCATTTTGCTCGCAACCTGCGCCAGTTTGGCGTCGCTCGCTCGGAGGAACTGGAGGTGAATCAGTGAATAGTGCAGGATATTCACTGACTGAGTAGCCAATCAGAGCGCGCGAAAAACACTAACCACTGTTTTAGTATATACTAAATAGATTTAGCCGCGGCGAAAAGCGAAGCCCCCATTGAAAAGTTAAGTGATTTTGGAGTACCAACAAAACTAGGTTCGACAGCTACAGTCGTTAGGAAGAGTGTATTTTTTATCATATCCCATATTACCGTTCGGGGTTGTCGCGTGCACATTTTTTCCGACAACCTTTCTCGAAATAGCTGTATTCTGATGTAACAACCTAAGGCCACGATGATTTACAGCTTCAGATAATTCTGCAAAACCATGTATCGCTGTTTTGATTAGATCTTCATGTGGCATGGGAGCGTTGTTGAAACACATGTCGCATTTTGAAGAGTATTCAAGTTCTGCACATAAACATTTAAGATGATACGGCTGAGTGCATCCGGCGCAAGGTTCTTTCTGATGGTTTTACTGCATTTGAAGCACTTCAAAGTCGCAGGCCCAGGGTTCTGTAATACATCCCCACAGAGGAGTACTAAGTTCATAAAAAGCACATCCTTAGCTAGATGAAGTAACTGAGTATTACAACAAGACGAACTGTTCGTCTTGTAACTCGAGCGCTTGGTCCAAAGATGGATCGAAACAAGAATTGAGTCAAATGAAACAGAATTCACGAGGTGTAGTTGGGAAACATTCGAAGACACAGAACCAGAATGATTGTTATCCCTCCTTAAGATGAAACTCGCAAGAATATTTGCCAGAAATAGATACAGAGTCGACTTTTGTCCAAGCCCACGAAACACGTCCGCCATGTTAGGAAACCAGGACTGTTTATCGTACTGTTTACATTTCCTTAATTTTAGTATAAACAGGAAAGATGCAAACCACGCTCTCACTTGTCAGCCGGAATAAATACTTTAAAACCCTTTTAGAGCTTAAAGGCTCTAAATCGATCGACGAATACTATTAATTTTCCTGATGGGGTTCATTCCAACTCGAAAACTGCAATGATTAGCTTACAGTACCGTACATCCTAGTGGGCATAATTGACAAAATCCAAAATACCATCTTTTGTGAAAGAAATTTGTGACATGCTCGTGAAAAGATGCATTTGATTAAATCAAAACCAAAACGATTCAAGTACTTATAGCTACGATTTTGTTGGTCATTGGAGGTTAATGTGCGGTACCCTGGTAGCCGTTCGCGTTGTGGACGTTTGTAGATTTCGCATGCCATAACTGATCTAGCAGATCAGACGTCCTCTCTCGAGTAAACGTCTCTTGTCTAAACGCACCCTCTCTACATTTTAATTTTGCGTTTATACACCTCTCTGCTTAGCGGGAATATGTCAAAGGATATTGCTATATTTCTGTGCTCAACTCCTCACTGGATGTCGATGATGACCTTGAGTCATATTTCATTAACTTTCAATAAACACTGACAATCAAACGTTCGATAGTGTTCGATTTACAAGTCAAGAGTGCTTTCTTTGATTTTGATCTTGTGTTCGGCTGCTGTAACGAAACGAACAAAAAGAAAAGTTCGAATGACCATCAAACGTTCAGTTAACATCACCAGGCATATTCCATTTGATACACTGACCAACATTATATAAGTATGGAGATGCAGTAGAGTAAACAGGAACTTAACCCAAGCGATAAGTTAAGTGACGTGCAGAAACTTTATAAGCATATTTACCTTCGGTAGATTTAAAAGCTTCTAAGCAATTTGAAATGTAGTTAAACGTATTTTGCAATCGGCCATAGTAAACTAATCTTTACTTAGTTACAAAAGTGCAACCCTTTATTTCACACAATCCGAGTTATTTTTCGATTCCTAGAAAAATCAAGCGCAATCACGAGCCGCTAAGAAATCCTGTTTCAGTTGATTAAACGGAATATGAGGAGAACTATAGACACAAAATACTAAGGGCTGTTAACTCACCAGTGACTTTGTAGATTCGGCCTAAAGGTTCATGCAGTCGGATCAATGCAAGATTCACAAATGAAATGAACTTCAGATTCACTCGGTGTGCTGCGTGGTCAAGTTATGACGTGTTATCTCGATCATTGGCTTTGTGACCCAACCTCGTCCCCAGAGGTCCCTTTTGTCATGCGCTGGAAAAATCGGGACCCCTGGGGTGCTTACCATTTGACGGAAAATTTCGGAAATTCCGGATGGAAGGTTAATGGTAAGGTCACTTTTCGGAAATTCCAACCGAAAATTGAGGAGTACGTATTGAGGTAGTCCTTTCATTCCGGTTGGTACGAACCAAACGGAATGTTGCTTACCATTAACCAATTTCTCAGTTCCTTCTCAGTTCCAGACTCACACGACACAAATTTACCCTTTTTTTGGATTCAAACCGTAACGGATATGGCATTTCTACGGTAAACTGGCAAATCGCTTACCATTATGCTTTCGACACCCCAACCGGATTTTTCTGTCAAATGGTAAGCACCCCTGGCCAATCGGGTCTCAGGACCAATTCCTATTGGCTGTTGAAAGACAAAAGCGTAACAACCGGAAGTCCACAGAACCCACAACATGGCAGAACCTCCCAAAATACCGACTAAAGCAACAACCCGGGTTTGTCGAACCTGCAAGGAAAACATAGTTGTGAAGAATCATCCTTTAGATTTATTTGGTGCAAAGGCATCACAAGAAAACATTCCTTCGGTTCTGGAAAGGTTCTTTGAGTTAAAAGTTGCGTTAAACGATGGTCTCCCGTCATATATCTGTAGATGTTGTTACCATAAAGTGGTGAAGTTCCAGGAATTTTTTAGAAAAATAGCGTTTTCGAAGCAACAACAAGAGTCAGTTTTAGGTGTCAAAAGAGGGAAAACAACGGCAGAGAGTCCATCGGGAAGATCCCCGCAAACGAGACGTGACCTAAAGAAGAGCAGAACTTACGAAGACGCACCTGCTACAGAGCCCCATAACAGATCGCTTTTTCAGATGCACATGGACAAACCTTCGAAAACTCGACCACGGTCAATACTTCCTGCACCTTCATCAGATCGCGACGGGAAAAAACGAAAACCTGCAAAGAGAGTTAAATCCTCAACAGAGCCCTCAACGCTATCAAAACAAGAAGAAATCCTCTCTGAGTCTGGTTTGCTGAACCCATTGGTACCCGTTCAATTTAATTGGGACTCGTTCAATATAATTGGGACTAATTGCTGTTAGCTGTTCTTGCCTGTTATCAGCCATTAGAGCCAATCAGGATCAAGATTATCTTAGGCTAAGAGCTAGTCTAATGTTATCAGATAACAAACCCATTAGATCCAATGGCAAGCTTGTTAGTGAATAACGGGATAACAGCTAATAACAGCTAATAATACTTCACCCATTATACCCAATCACAAGTTTGTTAGAGAATAACGGGATAATATGCTACATTCCACAAGTGTGAATTTGACCCGTGAGGTAAAAATCTATTTCATGACAAGTCAGTGCATCATTCTCGAGTACATACTGGAAGGCTGCACTCATATAATTATGCACATTTGATCCATTAGCTGCTGTGAACTCATCTAAAACTCTTTTTGGTTTATTTATCATGTTTTTGAAAAACGTCAAAATTTTACCGTTTTCCAATAACCGATAGGCTTTTTAACCCAGCACCTACGAAACAGTGGAATGTTCAAGAATAGAACAAGAAAATCAGAAAATTACTTTATGATCTTTGAAGAAGCGTAGCTCATAACAAGCATGCAACTATCCAACGATCTCTCGATAATAGGTCAGTGATACAATAGTTGTGAATAGGAAACAGAACAAATCAACACTGCCCAGAGGAAGTTTATCAGTTATCAAGTGACAATTGCTGACATTCCAGCCCATTCCTGCACGCAAATTTCTTAGACAGTACACTAACACATTTATTTTCTTAAGTTAAAACGATCTTTACACTTCCCTTTATTTCACCTTGATTTAACGATGAAATCTGTTTAGAATGAAAAGAAAGGCAAACTTGACGTCACCTAAGGAAAAACTGCCGTTTCCGTTTTTCATTTTGCACTAAGCATCACTTTTTAAAGACATATTTATACGTAAAATGTATTAACTTTTATACAGAAAAATTTTGAAAGGCCAGAAAGGTTTTACTCTGACACGTTTTGAGAAACCTTTTGTTTGACCATTATTCGGCGATCGATCAGATTTAAAGGGCACATTTTTACGCGCCCTAAAAAGTTGTTAGAAGAAAGTAGCGAGTATAAGTTATTTAGTCATACGGCGGCGGGACTTGACGGAACGCAAAGAGAGCGTTACAATCTAATGGCATACGAGCGACTGCAGGCATCTCATGACATGTCGACTTTGAGATAACTATCAACGGCTTTGAATTCTTTCCATGTGCGAGAAAACAAAAAGTATGCAGACAGGACCAAAGCGGGAATATGTTATGGCGATAATGGCCGATAATCAAGGCACCATCAATTGTGATGAATGGTGAACAAATCTACTCTTTTTGCTGAACATTTTAAACGGTATTACAAAACAAACGCACTCTCTATTTGAGTCATGCTTGTCACAAAACCCTTTCATTCCCATTCATATTAAACAATTACTTTCGTTATCCGTTTTGGCGCCAAAGTCGGTACCTTTGCGCCAACTTTAATTCTCGTCACGTCTACTGGTGTAAAATCGATGTAATGGAAACAGAAGCCTGTTCGAAGGTGCAGTAGAAAACTCAAAGTTTCTTACGAAAAGTTCTCTTAAGAATCGACATATTATAATGCCCCCCCAAAATAATATAAAACGCTTACCTCAGGTGTTACTTCATTTTCATCTGGAAGAATATATCACAAAAAGTATTATGATGTGTATGTATCCTTTCGCGTCCAGCAATGGCCTTTTTTCTCGTCTCTCTTAATTCCGGAAGTGAGTTTCGTTTACGACACCTTTCGGAAGTAAAAATTTCGAGGACTACGCTTTCTGCTCTCATTTTTGGACTTGCCCCAGAGCAAAAGATTTCCCTAGGAATTCTCCATGTTCACATGAAAGGACGGCTTATGTGGGAGAGTGGGTACGCACACAATAGCCCTTTCTGCTCTCGTTAACTTTAACAACCGGCTAATCAACATTTTCCGGCTGTACTCTCTTCACTATTTGATATTCCCGTATTCTTGCATTTAATCAATTTTGTATATACATTGTTTTATTCAAGTAAGCATGATTTAAAGTATACTACATATTATTTTAGACTTTATTTTTCCGAGCATGGAATTTGCTGACAATAAGAAAACCGTGACTCAGGCTTGAAATGTCAAGCGGGCAACATTTTTCGGCTTATCTCTGTTCTCCCCCAATCGCGAATTTTAACAACTTTTCTTATCAAATGTTTTATTCGCGTGAAATATGCTACAATAGATCACATTGATTAAAACGTGTAGTCATTAAGCATTCTAATGGAAGTAAAACCGTGACTTATCGTGAATCAGTGTGTAAATTAATATAGGTACAAAAATCATTGTACATAATTGTTCTACTGGTCCACTTTGCGATTTTAGCACTTTAAAATTTTCTAAAAACTTGCAACAAAAATTATTGTCAGATTGCCATACTCACAAACAAAAGAAAAAACACTTCAATAAACCAAGGGTAAAAATTGAAGCGCCAACATATTTTGCAGAGTCTTTCAAATAATGCTATGCCGGGCTAACAAAATCATAAATCGGAGGTACAGCTGTCTCGGGTTACAACCACGATAAATCTCGACAATCCTTTATTAATGGATAAATAAATCTAGAAATAAGTGTGCATGCTTGACTTTAACTATGGTAAAGAACATTTCATACGTATTCGGGCTGGACAGATTCAGCCACTTACAACACCGGCTCATTTTTAACCGGCCCTATGCGTCTTCTTCAGTTCCGCAACATGCACACAGAAAACGCCAAAAATACTCCAAATACAGGGAATAGATAAAAATATTTGCCACAAAAAGCGCCAAATTTACTTTTTATTGATGTCAAGTTTTTCACTTGCACACTCTTACTATCGTCAATGACCTCTACATTGCGACAGAATATGAATTCTGGCGCTACTTTATCCCAGTCCTTTTTTTGAGGCCACTGAAAAATTCCGTTTCTCTCTGTCAGAAAATGTTCAGCAAAAAGAGTAGATTTGTTCACCATTCATCACAATTGATGGTGCCTTGATTATCGGCCATTATCGCCATAACATATTCCCGCTTTGGTCCTGTCTGCATACTTTTTGTTTTCTCGCACATGGAAAGAATTCAAAGCCGTTCATAGTTATCTCAAAGTCGACATGTCATGAGATGCCTGCAGTCGCTCGTATGCCATTAGATTGTAACGCTCTCTTTGCGTTCCGTCAAGTCCCGCCGCCGTATGACTAAATAACTTATACTCGCTACTTTCTTCTAACAACTTTTTAGGGCGCGTAAAAATGTGCCCTTTAAATCTGATCGATCGCCGAATAATAGTCAAACAAAAGGTTTCTCAAAACGTGTCAGAGTAAAACCTTTCTGGCCTTTCAAAATTTTTCTGTATAAAAGTTAATACATTTTACGTATAAATATGTCTTTAAAAAGTGATGCTTAGTGCAAAATGAAAAACGGAAACGGCAGTTTTTCCTTAGGTGACGTCAAGTTTGCCTTTCTTTTCATTCTAAACAGATTTCATCGTTAAATCAAGGTGAAATAAAGGGAAGTGTAAAGATCGTTTTAACTTAAGAAAATAAATGTGTTAGTGTACTGTCTAAGAAATTTGCGTGCAGGAATGGGCTGGAATGTCAGCAATTGTCACTTGATAACTGATAAACTTCCTCTGGGCAGTGTTGATTTGTTCTGTTTCCTATTCACAACTATTGTATCACTGACCTATTATCGAGAGATCGTTGGATAGTTGCATGCTTGTTATGAGCTACGCTTCTTCAAAGATCATAAAGTAATTTTCTGATTTTCTTGTTCTATTCTTGAACATTCCACTGTTTCGTAGGTGCTGGGTTAAAAAGCCTATCGGTTATTTGAAAACGGTAAAATTTTGACGTTTTTCAAAAACATGATAAATAAACCAAAAAGAGTTTTAGATGAGTTCACGGCAGCCAATGGATCAAATGTGCATATATGCGTGCAACCTTCCAGTATGTACTCGAGAATGATGCACTGACTTGTCATGAAATAGATTTTTACCTCACGGGTCAAATTCACACTTGTGGAATGTAGCATATTATCCCGTCATTCTCTAACAAACTTGTGATTGGGTATAATGGGTGAAGTATTATTAGCTGTTATTAGCTGTTATCCGGTTATTCACTAACAAGCTTGCCATTGGATCTAATGGGTTTGTTATCTGATAACATTAGACTAGCTCTTAGCCTAAGATAATCTTGATCCTGATTGGCTCTAATGGCTGATAACAGGCAATAACAGCTAACAGCAATTAGTCCCAATTATATTGAACGAGTCCCAATTAAATTGAACGGGTTATTATAAAAATAATTCGCTAAATTCAATACCTGTACACCATTACATATAAAGTTAGATTAGTTCTTGGCTGCTAGGCCCTTCAAGCTGTGGTATCAAAATTAACATTTTCCTTACTGTTTTTCCAACGTGTTTAGTATTCTCAAGCTGAGAAGCAATATTTGCCATGGTATATATACCGTATATAATTTTTTTCTCACATGCATGATACGTGATACATGATACTAATACATGCAAGGTGAGGAGAAATTGCATCCTGATCTCTGTACGAGACTACAGAATAATATACCCTAATTTTTAATCAAGCTTGTGTCATGCTAAGTGTCTTACATTAGCTGTCAAAGAGTTACTTATCTGTATTTATAAAGCAATTATAATATAGATTATTAGCTTGAATTATAATAAATAATATAAAAAAATGCTTGTTGGGTTGTATTTAAATGTTTTTTTTTCTCTCTTGTATAATCTAATTGCATAATGGTTGAGTTGTTGAGTTTCAGATGACCTTAATTTAGAGACCATCCTGTTGTGTTTGAAGTAAACATTCAAGCCAAAAATGTAAGTAACCAGTAAGCTCTACTTTTCTTTTATAATCAAGTAAAAAGTGGTATCAAATTATGTGTAATACACTCCTTATAGATAAAGACAATAAACAGTTACTGAATGTCTGTAATTTTATGGAACTCAATCTTGACTGCCCTTCACCCAAAAAGAAACTAACTAAATAAATAAATGATAAAATTAATAGAGAAATTAACTTTAATATATTTTTCTTTCTGGCTTTTTAAAATTTATATTAGCTCAAAGATGAGCCACTTTTGGAGGAAGGAACCAAAACTGTTGACACGTTGGCCACACTGATGTTGACTGGATGCACAACCCATCAGATTGCTGAGATAATCATGCAATGCCGACCTTTAAGAAATGCAGTTAAGTGTTTGTTCTTGAACGATGTGAATGAACAGTGTCAGAAACTTTGCAACAGGAGTGCTGAGAATTCATCTGTACTTCGTACTCCACCTTCCAAGCATAAGGTAATTACAGGGGTAATTACTAACAACCTTATGGTTAAGGCTAGTGTAGAAAGTAAAATGCACTCAGGTATTGTAATTTTTTTATAACCAATAAAATTTAAAATTCACTTGAAATTGGAATTTAATCAAAATATTCTTTTGGAACCCTAAATAAAAAATAAATAAATTATGATGCATTTTTTAATTAAGGGAAATAACATGATAACATACAAATGTATAATTCTATGTTCTAGAAAAAACTGACTGTTAATCTAATTCAAATTGATTTCTAAATAGGAGTTGAAGAATTTCTCCTGGGAAAAGGTTATCACAGAAATGAAGGAGCGTGTCCCTGATGTACTGGATGTCCTAGCTGTTGTAGCAATTCCAAATGTCACAGCTTATGAAGACAGTGCAAAGCAGATTGCCCCACTTTGTACTGCATATGGCATACTAATGTTTACCCGGTGGAAAGAACTAAGCTTGATACAGAAGATGAACAGTATATTGCTCAGTACTGGTGATGCCACTGAAAGGGTATTTAATGTATCACAATTAACTCTGCTTTCATGTGCATTATTGCAGCCATACCGGGGCTTTAAGGAGCATTATAGTTTATTTTTGATTGGTTAAATTTTATCTGTAGTGAATCTTGCCAAAGACAAATGCAGATCTGGTAATTTTTATTTTAATATTCTGCAGACAACGAAGAGGCTTAACAGAGCAGGTGTAACAATGACCAGGGAAACCTACAGGGGCATCATGGATGACATTGGGTCTGACTTAACAGGTAAATGAACATATTAAATATGTTAAATAATAATAATTAACCCTCTTGAATTTACATGTTACTAGTTTTTCATTATTTACTATATGCTAGTAAGTCAGTCTTAAATTTGAAAATAAAGTAAACAATTTGAATACATGTTTTACTTTAGAAACTCTGGAACAATTCAAAAAAAAAATCTGTAATTAAAATGTATTGTGTGTTAAAAAGGAGAGAATCTGTCAAGTGGCAAGGATCAGTCCTTAAAGAAAAGTTAATAATGAAACTTATTTTCTTCCTTTTTAATATTTCAATCTAGGTCTATACAATTATGCATAGAACTTCATAAGCTGTCTAAAAGAAGTTCAATTAAAACGCTTTGTTCTTCATTTTTTAAATTAACAGTCACTATAAGAAGGCATGTGTCAGCTGGATGTGTACCCAGGTTATTCTTTGATAATCTGGACTTCAAGGTATTGGTTAACATCATACTGCAGAATCACCGCCACTCAGATATGCATTGGATTGCTCATTATGTAACATTCGACAGAGTACCCCGTGATCACCTTGATGATTCCAAACCTATATCTGATGGCACACGATTTGAGAATATTGAGTACCTTCTGTGTCAAAGTGAACTTGAGAAGTTGCGAAGCGATTTCATCGTCTTAGTGGCCCGTATTCTTGCTGAATTCTTTGAATTCATGGAGCCTCTCAAATCTGCCATACCAAAGCATATCCAACACTGGTAGGATAACTATAATTAATTATGATATGCTATACATGTATTTAGTTTAAAAAAAGCCAAACAAGCCCAAAAAGGTTATACAATCCCACACTGGTCTGCCGTCTTACTCTTGGCCATAGACATCGTTGATTTCCCTTTGTTCCTCAAGCATAAAAAGGAAATGGTCAAGACAATGCCTTGCAGTTTTAATATAAATAGATTTAGCCAGGGCTAAAAGCGAAGCTCTGGTTAATAATACTTGACGTAAACAAAAAAAAAATTAAATCATGTAATGCTAAATGGGGAGGGCAATGAAAATGGCATCAAGATCAATAGGTCTAATTAGTAAAGAAACAAATTGCATGTGCAGCACACTTTTTTTTTCTTTCTTTGCCGCTGTTTTGCACAACTACAATGCTATTTTGTAGGACTAAAACGTCAAACTTCCTTGAGATGCATTTGAGTTGCCATACCTGTTGATTGAATTATTTTAAATTGACATGCCTGTGGTGCGGACGGATTGTGGGTCGGTCACGATCAGTCGGTGTACGGTCGTGTTTTTTTGAATGGGTAGTTTACCACATTTTTTTACCCATGGTGTTCCGCTGCGCGCGCTTCAAGTTTCTTGGTACGTAGACTATACTTAATTTGCTCCTTTAATGATGGTATACAAGAGTTTGTCATGTGCTAGGTGTGGTCTATTTGTTATTTATTTGAGATCAGATGATGATATTTAACTTAAATTAAAAGAGCTTTGGTATATTGTGTTCAGGTACTCTGAATTCATGAACAAAAAGTCTGTCATTATTGGACTACCAGTGGTACCTTACAATCAATCCAAGCATGCAGATGTTTGCCAATATCTTGAATATGTTCAAAAGCTACTGGTTGATATCTACAAGCCACAGGTAATTAACCATTATTTATTAATTTTTCAAAGTCAAATCATAAATTACAGGATACAAGATAGAAAATCATCAAATGTCTCCACAAGGACTTCAATGCTGGGTCATATATCATTAAAATTCAAAAAATATAAATAGCAAACATATGCCTTTCATTCCCTGATCAAGCTATTAAATTATAGTCGCTGAGTATTGAAAGAGCATAACAATTTCACTTGTCTTTGAACATTTGAACCTGATGTACCAAATAGTTTTGGAGAAAAACTTGAAATTTTGCAAGGAATATATGAGCTCATAGTGTTTTGCCACCCAGAAATTTTGCAGTTTTTGATGGCTATTTCCTTTGTTACGTCTGATTGCAAAGAGCTGAAAATTGCACAAACTGCTCAGAATATCTAGCTCTTTCAACTTTTGAACCTAGCTTTTACATACACTGACATTTTCTATGGGTAAACTCTCATGCTAATGAGCAAAAATGCAAATAATGATGTCAGCAAAGATTTGCGAATTGTTCTTAACAGAACCAAGACATGCCAGTTAATGCAGATGAAGTACTCAAGAATGTTAAAGTGCCACTGGGAGGAGACCTCCTTGGACGAGAAAGAATTACTGGGGCCAAAAAGACTAGACTTGGGTGTGACAGTGCAGCAGAGAGATTTGAAAGTATTGTTGAGACGCCTGCACTTTGGCATGCAAAACAATCCTTTCTAGGGGTTAGTTTTTTAATTATTACATAATCTGATTATTCTTTATTTTAACCATTGTCTTTTGCATTTTTTTTCTGGTTTTGCCTATGTTTGGTAAAAAGATACTTAAGTTAATGACTAAGTAACTTTATTCCCAATCAAAAATGAAAATAGCAGGATGGGTCCAAGGGACAGCTATTCAAAATATTTAAAAAATATTTCTTTATCTTCAATTATCTGCTCAGAATGCATGCAGGTGGTACTCTTTCAAGATTTAAATAATTTGCTTTTAACACAATCTCATTTCCAGAGGCCAAGGCAGCACTTTTTCCTTAGTTATATGTCGAATCTGAGCATTAGCCTGGTAGAGGTTTGAACTCACAACCTCCCACTTGACAAGCTGGCAGTCTTCCAGCTGTGCAAGGTCCAAGGTTTTCCATGTCCAAAATTGAATTGTCATTAAGGTCAAAAAACATTTTCACCCTAAATTAAAATTTCTATAATTTAAAAACTAAAGAAATTCAACATGCAGTCTAGGTTGAAAGCAACCTGAATTTCCTTTCAACTATATAAACAACAGATATTAGTCAGACAGAGTTCACATATAAATCAAGTAGACAATTAATAAACATTGCTTATTCTTTTTATAGTATATCTGGGAGCAACTTTACAAGCCAACTCCTGCAAGTGGTAGAAGAGACATTGGCACCTTGTATTACTTTAGGCAAAATTTTGGACTTGTTAATGTGCCACCAAGGGTTCAAGACAACTACTCAAGTTGTGAGTCACTGATGTTGTCGGCAACAAAGGCTTACATTTGTGCAGCATTCATGGCATGGACAGGGACAACAGACACTGCTACCTCTCCATCATGGGTAAGCTCTATTGCAAAGGAGAGAAATTCAGCAGTCCAGTGGGAAAGCCTGCAAATTCAAATTGGCAAGTTTGTTGATGAGTACGTGTTGACAGAGTTTGATATTGAAAGAGCCTGGCGGGAGCAGCTAGAACAACAATGCCAACAGAAAGAAAACCAAAGGAGGTCTGCTGGCAATGATGATGAGATGACTGCAATTTCATCCCCTGCTCAGCAACCATACTCTTCTGGTATGTCTATAAACAATACTTTAACATACAGTACAATGCTGTGTGTGTGAAAATGAAGTATTAAACTACATTATTTCTATTAAAATTTTCAAATATTGGTATAAGGCACCAGGGTGCAAAGAAAGTCAGTTTTGTGGTTTGCCATTCAGGCAAGCTGTAGTTAAATAGAACATGTACTTGCCCAAGAGTCATTTTAACTATAGCCCAAAAATATATTTTGATGAGAGCCCTTGCG
>BOPM01000960.1:106111-110668 GCA_022179025.1 Porites australiensis | reverse complement strand
TCACAGAAATGAAGGAGCATGTCCCTGATGTATACTGGATGTCCTAGCTGCTGCTGTAGCGCGGCAATTCCAAATGTCACAGCTCATGAAGACAGTGCAAAGCAGATTGCTCCACTTTGTACTGCATATGGCATACTAATGTTTACCCGGTGGAAAGAACTAAGCTTGATACAGAAGATGAACAGTATATTGCTCAGTACTGTACATGCTACTGAAAGGGTATTTAATGTATCACAATTAACTCTGCTTTCATGTGCATTATTGCAGCCATACCGGGGCTTTAAGGAGCATTATACTTTATTTTTGATTGGTTAAATTTTATCCGTAGTGAATCTTGCCAAAGACAAATGCAGATCTGGTGATTTGTATTTTACTATTCTGCAGACAATGAGGAGGCTTAACAGAGCAGGTGTAACAATGATCAGGGAAACCTACAGGAGCATCATGGATGACATTGGGTCTGACTTAACAGGTAGATGAACATATTAAATATGTTTATAAATAATAATAATTAACCCTCTTGAATTTACGTGTTACTAGTTTTTCATTATTTACTATATGCTAATAAGTCAGTCTTAAATTTTCAAATAAAGTAAACAATTTGAATACATGTTTTACTTTAGAAACTCTGGAACAATACCATATGTTCAAAAAAAAATCTGTAATTAAAATGTATTGTGTGTTAAAAAGGAGAGAATCTGTCAAGTGGCAAGGATGAGTCCTTAAAGAAAAGTTAATAATGAAACTTATTTTCTTCCTTTTTAATATTTCAATCTAGGTCTATACAATTATGCATAGAACTTCATAAGCTGTCTAAAAGAAGTTCAATTAAAACGCTTTGTTCTTTATTTTTTAAATTAACAGTCACTATAAGAAGGCATGTGTCAGCTGGATGTGTACCCAGGTTATTCTTTGATAATCTGGACTTCAAGGTATTGGTTAACATCATACTGCAGAATCGCCGCCACTCAGATATGCATTGGATTGCTCATTATGTAACATTCGACAGAGTACCCTCTGATCACCTCGATGATTCCAAACCTATATCTGATGGCACACGATTTGAGAATATTGAGTACCTCCTTTGTCAAAGTGAACTTGAGAAGTTGCGAAGTGATTTCATCATCTTAGTGGCCCGTATTCTTGCTGAATTCTTTGAATTCATGAAGCCTCTCAAATCTGCCATACCAAAGCATATCCAACACAGGTATAGGAATAACTATAATTAATTATGATATGCTATACATGTATTTAGTTTAAAAAAAGCCAAACAAGCCAAAAAGGTTATACAACCCCACACTGGTCTGCCTTCTTGGCCATAGACATCTTTGATTTCCCTTATTTTATTTTTACTGCCACTCATTTTCACCTTGCTGGCTGCTAGCATTTCTCATTCTCACAGCCACTTTGAATTTTCATGTTTTCCTTCCTACAAAACTTGTCTCTTTTGTTTTCAATCACTCGCTCTAGCTCTTTCTCTGTTATCCACGTGAGTGTAAACATAAAAAATAACGTCGAAAAAGACACGACTTTTTGTTGTTGTCTTTTCTTTCTAAAAGTCTGGGCGGTCATGCGATTCTTTCCAAATAAAACCTTGAGTTGCATTTGGGTTGCCATATCTGTTGATTGAATTATTTTAAATTGACATGCCTGTGGTGCGGACGGATGGTTGGTCGGTCAGTCGGCGAACGGTCATGTTTTCTTGGATGGGTAGTGTACCACATTTTTTTACCCATGGTGCTCCGCTGCGTGCGCTTCACGCGCGCGAGAGCTCCGCTATCAAGTTTCTTGGGAGACTATACTTAATTTGCTCCTTTAATGATGGTTTAATACACAAGAGTTTTTCATGTGCCATGGAAAGGTGTGGTCTATTTGTTATTTATTTGAGATAAGATAATGATATTTAACTTAAATTAAAAGAGCTTTGGTATATTGTGTTCAGGTACTCTGAATTCATGAACAAAAAGTCTGTCATTATTGGACTACCAGTGGTACCTTACAATCAATCCAAGCATGCAGATGTTTGCCAATATCTTGAATATGTTCAAAAGCTACTGGTTGATATCTACAAGCCACAGGTAATGATTATTTATTAATTTTTTCAAAGTCAAATCATAAATTACAGGATACAAGATAGAAAATCATCAAAATAATGTCACCACAAGGACTTCAATGCTGGGTCATATATCATTAAAATTCAATAAATATAAATGGCAAACATATGCCTTTCATTCCCTGATCAAGCTATTAAAATATAATCGCTGAGTATTGAAAGAGCATAACAATTTCACTTGTCTTTGAACATTTGAACCTGATGTACCAAATAGTTTTGGAGAAAAACTTGAAATTTTGCAAGAATGTATGAGCTCATAGTGTTTTGTCACCCAGAAATTTTGCAGTTTTTGATGGCTGCTATTTCCTTTGTTATGTCTGATTGCAAAGAGCGGGAAATTGCACAAACTGCTCAGAATATCCAGCTCTTTCAACTTTTGAACCTAGCTTTTACATACACTGACATTTTCTATGGGTAAACTCTTATCCTAATGAGCAAAAATGCAAATAATGATGTCAGCAAAGATTCGCAAATTGTTTTTAACAGAACCAAGACATGCCAGTTAATGCAGATAAAGTACTCAAGAATGTTAAAGTGCCACTGGGAGGAGACCTCCTTGGACGAGAAAGAATTACTGGTGCCAAAAAGACTAGACTTGGGTGTGACAGTGCAGCAGAGAGATTTGAAAGTATTGTTGAGACGCCTGCACTTTGGCATGCAAAACAATCGTTTCTAGGGGTTAGTTTTTTAATTATTACATAACCTGATTATTCTTCATTTTAACCATTGTCTTTTGTTTTTTTTTTCAGGTTTTGCCTATGTTTGGTAAAAAGATACTTAAGTTAATGACTAAGTAACTTTATTAAATCCCCAATCAAAAATGAAAATAGCGGGATGGGTCCAAGGGACAGCCATTCAAAATATTTAAAAAATATTTCTTTATCTGCAATTATCTGCTCAGAATGCATGCAGGTGGTACTCTTTCAAGATTTAAATAATTTGCTTTTAACACAATCTCATTTCCAGAGGCCAAGGCAGCACTTTTTCCTTAGTTATGTCGAATCTGAGCATTAGCCTGGTAGAGGTTTGAACCCACAACCTCCTACTTGACAAACTGGCAGTCTTCCAGCTGTGCAAGGTCCAAGGTTTTCCATGTCCAAAATTGAATTGTCATTAAGGTCAAAAAACATTTACACCCTAAATTAAAATTTCTATAATTTAAAAACTAAAGAAATTCAACATGCAGTCTAGGTTGAAAGCAACTTGAATTTCCTTTCAACTAACAACAGATATTAGTCAGTCAGACAGAGTTCACATATAAATCAAGTAGACAATTAATAAACATTGCTTATTCTTTTTATAGTATATCTGGGAGCAACTTTACAAGCCAACTCCTGCAAGTGGTAGAAGAGACATTGGCACCTTGTATTACTTTAGGCAAAATTTTGGACTTGTTAATGTGCCACCAAGAGTTCAAGACAACTACTCAAGTTGTGAGTCACTGATGTTGTCGGCAACAAAGGCTTACATTTGTGCAGCATTCATGGCATGGGCAGGGACAACAGACACTGCTACCCCTCCATCATGGGTAAGCTCTATTGCAAAGGAGAGAAATTCAGCAGTCCAGTGGGAAAGCCTGCAAATTCAAATTGGCAAGTTTGTTGATGAGTACATGTTGACAGAGTTTGATATTGAAAGAGCCTGGCGGGAGCAGCTAGAACAACAATGCCAACAGAAAGAAAACCAAAGGAGATCTGCTGGCAATGATGATGAGATGACTGCAATTTCATCCCCTGCTCAGCAACCATACTCTTCTGGTATGTCTATAAACAATACTTGAACATACAGTACAATGCTGTGTGTGTGAAAATGAAGTATTAAACTACATTATTTCTATTAAAATTTTCAAATATTGGTATGGCACCCTTGGTGCAAAGAAAGTCAGTTTTGTGGTTTGCCATTCAGGCAAGCTGTAGTTAAATAAAACATGTGCTTGCCCAAGAGTCATTTTAACTATAGCCCAAAAATATATTTTGATGAGCAGGATCGATCGATTGATAACAGTTCTGTAATTTGAATTCTCCTAAAAATTTCACTTACCCATCAGGCAAGTTAAGAAAAGAATTCACTTGCCCGATAGCAATTAAAATCCACTAGCCATGGGCTATCGAAAGCGACTTTCTTTACACGTTGGGCACCCCTAGTTATTATTAAGCTCTGTTAGTAAGAATAATAATTACGACTATCTTTCTGTCTTAAAATACAGCTCTGATCTTGTAAATGGACAGCTTGATCACCTCAAAATCTGCTTCACTGGACTGGATTAGTCAAGTGAAAATACTGTTTTGCAACGTTATTTATATGTCAAGTAAAATTCATATTTTTATGGTCATTATTCCGCAGGTTCTGTTGTCATTTTGCTCCAAAAATCTGAAGATTACAAAGTTCTAGCAGTTGGAAAAGTTGTTGAAGTTGATGCCCACATTTCTGTGCCAGAGAAGCAT
>BOPM01000960.1:96111-101111 GCA_022179025.1 Porites australiensis | reverse complement strand
TCCTGTAATCAGGGCTGGGGCAACATAGCTTGAGACCCCTTTCCTTTCTCCTCACCCCAATTTTATAATTTAAATATGGTGTCATAGGTCTCATCATACTCACAGTCAACTCTGTTATACAGACACTGAGGGGACCGTAGAAATTAACCATCTTAATTTAGAGAAAATTTAAGGGCTTTTTTCCAGGGAACAAAGCAAGCTATCTGTAATGATGAGCAAGGCTGTGCTCTAAGGAACATTGAAAGGAGCCTAGTTCTCTGAACCTGTAAAATCTAGGCTGCCCAGCATATGATTTGTATGAAAAGTCTGAGATTTTCTAGTCACCCAAAAGCAAAAGTTAGGTGCCAGGGGCCACAGGGCTCTGCTAGAGCACAGCCTTGATCAGGTGTCTGTATGAAGCGGTTGTCCGTAAAGAGGGCTTTTGGGTTACCAGTTATTGCAGAGGTGGATCCTAGTGGTACAGTAAAACCCCCTGACTTAGAACCTGAATTTCAAGAACCTGTTCAGCTAAAATAAAATTATGCCAGATGAGCCCCCTCTATATAAAAACCTGTTTAGCCTAAAATTTGAAACAGGTTCTTATTTTTGAAATCTATGAAAAAATTCTGTACACTTGAGCAGAGATAAATCAACATTTAGAATCTTCTTTGGAGACAAAGCTGTCTTATCACTCCAACTGCAATGTAAATGCCAATGTTTAAATTTAAATACATTCCTCTTTTTATGTCCATTCTCACATAACTTCTAATTTGGTATGCAGACTTTATATGAGGAATAAGGTGAAACACAAATACTCTTAGCTACATTTTTACTTCAGAAAATATGAACCCATTTAAAAACCATACCCTAAACTTGTGCTAACTACTATTTATATAAGAATCTGTTTAGGCTTACTTAGTTAATTCAGGTTCTTAGTCTCATGATTTTACTGCCCCATTGTTCCACTTTTTCTATTTCCTTTCCCTGTCACCATTTTTTCAGCCTTGGTTTTCCAATATCAAAAGCACATTCAATGATCAAGCAATTTATATTTTAACTAAAGCCACCAAAATATGCAAATTGTTTGATATATATTAAACAGTGTAAACGGGTAAACAGATTGAATGACATCACTTAGCCTGTGTGGCAGGCATTTCAAAGAAAAGGGAAAGTGGGTCTTAGTGCAAGAGAAATGTGAGGGAAGGAGGGAGGGAAATGCCTGCCATACAGGAGACTAATTGTTTTTTGCATTATAAACATCAACCAGGTGAATGTTGAAATCACTCCCTCCTTCCTCGTGCACTCTTCGCATTTCTCTTGTGCCCAAAACCCCTCTCCCTTTCCTTTTAAATGCCTGCTATGGAGGCTAATCACCACTGAATAAAACAGGGACTAGGCAAGAAACTGACAAAGTCATAACATCCACACAACAACACACACCAATCTTGGAAGTAGATTGCTGGTTTCAAAATGCACAGGGCTTAACTGTATAATCAAACTTATCTTTTAATTTAATACCTGTAATTCTAATCCTACTGATTTTATACCTGCATAAAGAGAGTCACATGTATGACTGCAATTTTATTATGCTTTTTTAGTCCTATTACAAAAACAGACATTCCTACATCAGAGTACTCATCAGCCTATTTATATACCAGTTTCGAACATTTTATGCTCACCTAATGCTATTGTTTGGAGGAACCAGTCGCCGCTGCCCCGCTATTTTGTGATCAGCTTGTGATTACAACAGTAACACTTCCAGTAACATGTCACATTGGTCTTCGCGAGGCTACATTTTCCCATGAAAACATGCCGGTTTCAATTCGGAAAAAGTATCACAAAACGTGGGGCGCGTTGGGGAGCGATAAAAAATTAGCGTAGAACAAGGTTTGTAGAAACACTTACAACTATCTTCTACTTTCGACGGGCAATATAATGGAAATTATAGCCTCTTAAAAACCGGGTTCAAATTTCATGCTCTTACAGGAGGAATCTTCGGGCTCCACGTTTTAGATTGAAATGAAGAATATTGATTTGTTTTTCTTCACAGAAAAAATCTAAACAAATATTAGCTTGTGAAATCGAGAAAAACTATCTAAGGAAAGAACTGTATCTATTGAAAAATAAAGCATATAACCTGCGAAATTTCTCGACCTTCGCCGCCATCTTGAAAATTTTGAATCCACAATGCATCGCAGTCATAGTGCGCACACCGCCTGCTTTCAGACCACTCTGCTTTAACTTTGTTACCTGATCCCTTATCAAGGCATCGAGCGGTGACACCACCAAGACAATACTGAATAGACTTATTTTGGGTTGGTCTCTGGCCAGAATCCATATAATCCATCAAGGGTGGCATTATTTGATATATTAACGATTTTCCGTAACCAGTTGGGAGAACGGCTAAAACATCTTTTTGCGTCAAAGCGATTATTTTGAGGATCTCTTCTTGTTTCGGTTTGAGTGTAATATTTGCTTTTCCAACTTTTTCTAATCCATATTTCGCTCCCTCCAGAAACGTATCTGGACCACTTCTCTCCGCCATCTTGGGTTTTACTCATGATTCTGCGCAGTGTAACCGGAAGTCCGCGATTTGCGGACTCAAAATCCCATCTGGCCAGAGGTCCCGATCCCCGTCGCTGACCAAAAGGATCGCGGCCTCTGGGAACGAGATTGCTTTGTGACCATAAACGATAGTCGTCAACCGTAAAAAAGGGTTCATGTCATCCTACTTCAAACAATGTTAGTTTCTTTTTGATAATGCCATTATGGAACCATTGTGGCGATTCTATCATGATTGATGTCAGTTCGCTATGTTTTAAACACACTTTTACTCAACCGTGAAAGAAAACAAAAGTTAATAGCAAGGCAAGCTTACTTCAAACTTCACTGCGCCGTTTCAAACTAGTCGAAACTATACTAGCCGTGGTAGGATTATTTTTAGTTATTTTAGTGCGCACTCCTTGCCTGCCTGTGTGACGTTCATAGTAATTGACAGGATTGAGAAAAACCATTTGCTTCGCTTGATTTCGCTTAGGTTCCGTGGATTAAATCATGATTATCACTAAAGCGTCCAAACGCCTTCTACTCATTCTTTACATGGAGTCACTTCGAACCGGACATTTCTTAAGGAGATAATTCTTGTGGTTGTGATTCTCGAATCGGATAAATCTTGTTTACGCGCCGGTGCTGTGGAACCTTCTCGAATCAACTGTCGAAAAGTGGAAGTGGTGACGCCACCGAAAGGGAAAAGCCTGTCAAGGATAAAGGCCACGCGTGAAGGACATAGAACCACCGTTAAACGTATCGCCTATGCCGTTGACGAGCAATTAAATACTTTAAAAAGCGATTTTTAACTTGAACGAGAACAAGCAAGCGTTAGCACAAAACGTGTCGAGGCTCCGCCAGCAAAAGGAATCTCTACGGGTTAGATTAGAAGCTCTGAAAGTTCTAGACGAGGAAATTATATATTCTGTCAGGAAGAGGACACTGAAAATGAAATCTGCAAAGCACATCTTGTAAATGAACTGATATAACTTGCCGTTGCAAGAATTGATTATTTTCTGGAAACATCGAGACCCCCTGCGTGCAGCGTTGACGCGCCTAAACACAAGGCACCAGTGAGCCCTTCTGTATCTCCTGAAGTTGTTCCTGGAAATGTTGAACCCTCAAATGACTCTATTGAATCTCTTAGTTCCCCCGCAAGTCCAACTACACATGAAACGGTTTCTCGAGTTAAACTTCCTAAGTTTGAGTTTAAACAGTTTGATGGGGATGTTTATTATGCATTATGTATGCATGCCAAGATGGCTGCAACGCTCGTGAGAGCTCAATGTATTAGCTTTTAAGGATCGACACAATGCTCTTAACGGAAATCTTACATGTTACTCCAACTGTTGGACTGCAAAGCCTGCGATTTCACACAGTTTTGTGCTCAACCATCGACTTAAAAGGTGTGTGGTTCGCTGGGATTCTAGAGGCTTGGTTTATTTAGCGGCACCTGAAGATTCTGTGCTGCTTAGTACGCTGCTAACTATGCCTGACATTCACCCTAATCCCGGACCCCAATATGGACAACAAGAGAACCGGCTTGTGGGTGGAGTCAAGAGAGAATGATCATTCTCTCTTGGTGGAGTAGACTTAACCACCGTTCATAGGGACAGCAGTAACGGCAGTAACGGCGGAGCAGATACGATCTTGTTCTGGAGTCGAAACGATTTATTGTCTCTACGAAGGTTCGCGTTGAAACCTCAAGCTCCCGTGCTGAATACTCCGCCCTCTGTACCTTAAAATTCCCAGCTGGCAGCTGGGAATTTTAAGGTACAGAGGGCGAAGTAGGGTTAAAAACAGAGCAGCAGACGCTTTTTTGAATCCTAACGAGAGAGCAAGGGATGGTCAAGCCATAGAGGTTGTGAAATCTCGTCGCCCGGTGAAGTCCTGTCCCGTTAGAGAACTAAACGCTAAGAGATGTCTCGCTGCATTACACAGAGCGCCAGTAAAGAGGAAGAGCAGCCCTTCGCATTTTACAGTACCTAACTGCATGTTTGTAAACATATGCAGTCTGACGAAGACCAAAAATAGAGTACGAGCTCCTGTAGCCTTTGAGGCAGATATGCAGAACAATGATATTGATGTGTGCGTCGTGTCCGAAACTCATTTAAAACCGGCACTACCCAATGCGGTGGTTAACATCGCCGATTATGCAGTCTTTCGCAGGGACAGGAATTGTTCAGGAAAGGATATGCTGAATAAAGGCGGTGTTGCGATTTATATCAGGAAAACTCTGACAGTGCTTGATGTTTACCGCTCAACCGATTATGAAGTCATATGCGTAACTTTGCTTCTTCCTACGGGACATCGCTTTTTAATCTGCGGTGTTTACAATCCTCCAAAGCACAGTTACAATGAAGGTGACTTAATGAACCATCTATTGTCTTTTGTAGATCAAACAATGGACTCTCATCCCGGAACTATTGTTGTGTGCGGCGGGGATTTAAATCAACTAATTATCAAACAGTTTA
>BOPM01000960.1:64475-79475 GCA_022179025.1 Porites australiensis | reverse complement strand
TAATGGCTGGAGACTCGACAACAGAAGGCGAGGGCTGACCCAAAGGTTTAACTGGAGTCTACAGATGTAGGTCTGCGGGAGTAGATCTGCACCGTTTTAAACCTCTTATTTCACTGGTCCCCTGTAATCTGCGTTTGTGGCGCTTTAAGGAAAATATGTTTTTATCGATAATCAACATTCAAACGAAAAAAAAACAACAACAAATGCTAACCAACACGAAACATATCACTGAAACATAATAAGCATCGTCGCACCTTGGCTTCACTTTCGTCTTTTGCCTGTCTTTGAGTAAGTGTCATAAATATGATCATAAATATGACTCATTGACAAAATAATCTTTAACGGTTAAATCAACAGGCAAAGAAGAGCAAGACTTACCTTCTCCGATATTCAAGAGATGACGAACGTGCCGCGAAATCGCTGTCACTAGAACATTCACATCCTGCCTCGAATTTCTCTGTAAGCCACGACTGAAATATATTATTTCGAGGAAAGTACGTTGAAGGTTTTTAAACCACGCTCTTTTGCACTGTTTCAGGTCAGAAATCGTTTTTTTGCGACCCGAGTTCCTTCGTTTACCGCCATGGCCGCCTCTGCCACTTGCAGCCGCCATCTTTTTTTAGCCGGGTCAATCTTGAAAAATTCTGGAGAATTTTTCAAGTTTTGAGCTTCGGCCCGCACATGCGCAGTTCATGAGATTGCTCCTTTAAGGATATCACCCGCTTTCATCGGTTAAATTAAATAAAGCATTGTTCGTGTTAGATTGACTCGCTTGTTATGCTTCCAACTGATTTTAACGAGACCTTTGTTTACAAATTGAACATCAACATTCGATGTAGAAGGAACTCGGCAAACACGCTGTCTGTAGAATTTGCAGCCAAGACCAAAATATCCAAAAAGATGTAAAGAAAAATATCAAAAGAACCTGTTTAGACTTTCTTTTAAACCAGATTTAGCGAACTGTGGAAGATTAACAAAGACTGACTCTACACACTGAAGGCAGCGATTTTCAACTACGCGAAATGTTTTTTTTCTTGAGTACAGGGCGCGCAATGCGTCTAGGGTGAACATGGGCCTTTAAAGCAAAAGCGATTATGTTTTTGCACCTCTAGAGTAAAATAAACTGCAAGAACCAGAATTGGAGAGGGTTACCACGGTAAATTTTGATCAAGGAAAACGAAAGTTAGTCCCAGTTGGTGGGGAATTCAAGTTATCTGAGTTTGAGTTAACCGATTAGAAATGAATGAAAAGTGAGGTGAAATCCAGGGCTCTACTGTAATTTATTACATTTAGCAAGGAGAATTTTATTTAAGTCTATTTGCAAGGGCTAATGAAAGAACTCTTGGTCAGAATGGGAGTGGGTGGTGAGTGGTGGGTGCAGGGTACAAACTTCCACCCTTTTCACAGGTCACGTTTTCACATACTTAAGTCATTAACATTTGTCTTAATTGTTGAATGTCCAGATCATGGAGAGACCAGTAGTGCGGCTGGTCCTATTAGACCTGGTGTTGCTGGGCCTTCAGGTTTAAACATGGAGCAGAGTCATCCTGACCAAGGTATACTACGTATATATGAAACCCTGTTAGAGTCATGATCTTATTACAAAGATTAAACAACCACATCGACGAAAGCAACGAGAATGTCAAACAGCAATACGTTTAATAAGCAAAGTAATAACACTGCAAGTACATAATAATTTTTCTGAATAGTCACTGCGTGACTATAACATGAAATTTCCTTATGGGAGGTTCTGGGGAGGACTTAAACACATGACAAATTGTTCTTTCTCTTGCCGAACTTGAAAACGGTCCTTGAGAACCCTCTAAGGTTTTCCTAACACACATACAATAGTATTTAATTATGTAAACTCTTGTGGCGAACGACATTAGACAAATTGAGATGAAGGGCCTTGGTCGTTTGCTTTTTTCCCAACAAACTCGTTTTCCTTTTAGAAAAGTGAACAATATTATTACATCTAGAGGTGTTGTCCATGAAATTTCCCTGATAAATTAAACATGAATTCCTGCTGCATTTGTTTTTATTCTGAATGTGCAGGTTTTGGAGAGGCAAGTAGTGCAGGTGGTCCCGTTGGACCTGGTGAGGTTGCAGGGCCTTCAGATTTAAATATCAAACAGACTCATCATGACCAAGGTATACAACTACTAAAAGTATAATTAATAAAACCCTGCTAAGTTCACGGAAAACTTTAGTGGGGACTGGCTCTCAAAGCTTGCAACAGTCAGAGATGACAACAATTGATGAGCTGACCGTGCACAGTCTTGTTTTGGTTCACAAATTACGACTTATAAATAAATGGGACGTTCCTATTGGTCAGTCAGTTAACATTGATATGAATGCTATTGTATTAATAAACGCTGTGCACGGTTAAGGCCAAAAAAGTTAAAAATGTATGACGGAGAACTTCCACGGGCTTCATAACCATTACACTTCGTTAACTATGGCTTTGAGAACCACATTAGTGACAGCTACGAAAATGTCAAAAAAGCAATAAACAACAATTCTACTCGTGTGTCACAATATATTTTGTGCTCTCACTGAACGACTACAACGTGAAATCGTGTGGAGGAACTTTGATATGTTCCGATAACATTTGCCTACACTTGAAAATTGAGCGAGTTGGAATAATCACATTGAAGTTTAAAAGAATGAAAATTGACTTAAGTTTTGGTGACACTTTTGTTGCCGTTGCCATCGTGTTGATCCAGCTGATCTCTATTAACAAGCTGGTGTCTTGGTATTTAAGCATTTCAGGGGGAAAAAATGTGGTTGTAATCAAGCGATTTTCATTAGACCTTGAAAAATGGTTTCCGTAAGCACTGGTTAAATATTTGCTCTATTAGCCAAAACTCAAGACGATCCAAACGTTTCCTTTTCGTTTTGTTCCATTGTTCAATCGGAAGCCTAGTTCCTGTTGCCTAAGGATATGGAAAAAGAGTTTTTACCAATTGTCTTTGAGTTTAAAATGCTAAATAAACATTATATTTTGAATAATATTACATTAGTGAATCTGTATTGTGGGATGGAAAGGGGGGGAGGGGGTTGGTAGTAGGGCTACTGCCGGAACCGTTGCGCCTGGATACCTGGACAAGAAAACGGTTAAGGTACATAGTAAATTCTGCAGCTGAAATAAGAGACAGCAGAATGCAAAACTAAGTGTAAAGGGATTTTTTGAATGTTTTCCTTTGAAAGAGTGTACTTTGTTTTTCTCACTTTCCCATCATGTATTGCAAACACGGGGAAAGCTTCTGTGGAGACACAGAGAGGTCGAAACATCTGTAGGACACTCGAATTAGCAGATATATGCCATGCAATCAACAGATTCAACACATTAACAATTATGAGACAATAGAAGAGCTAATTCTCCAGGGTAAGAAAAAAACAGTGTCCATAAACAACGAGTTGTCCGTATTAAGATGGTGTCTGTAAAGCGGGAGTTCGACTTCAACAAAGTACTATGATATCTTTTATTTCCAGGTGCTTGTGACCAAACTGAATTTGTTGATGACATTCGCCGACTCTACCAGACCCGTGAAAAATGGCTTGTACCCTTTCCATGGTCGGAAAAATCTCGGTTAAGCCTTGATAACAATTTCACCAGATTCAAAATAGTGAGTAGGAAGAAAGAAAGAGGAACAAAGATTAATGAGACTGTTGCTATGGAGGATATCTTCAAACCGCACGAAGAATGCGCAGATCCCAGGACGGTGTTAATTGAAGGGAGGCCGCATATAGGAAAGACCACACTCTGTAACAAACTTGCTTACGATTGGGCAACGAAGAAACAAGAGGGAGGAAATCCTTCAAAGAGTTTTTTTCCAAACTTCCAACTAGTTTTATTGCTTAAATGCCGAGAAATAAAGTCATATCCTCGGGAGGCCACCGAAAAAAAAGGGAAAGCGAGCGAAATCTTCAAGTCTGTCCTTTGGGACGCCATTGACGATCAGCTTCTACCTCGAGATGTCTCGAAAGAAGATAAGGAGGAATTCTTCAAATTCATCCTCCATAATCAGCCATACATTTTACTTGTACTTGACGGATTGGATGCGTTACCTACCGATATGTTACCAGCGTTTACGGAAGTCATTCAAGGAAGAATGTTACCAGAATGTCACGTGGTAGCTACAGCACGGCAGGAGGTTGGGGTGGATGTGCGAGAATACTGCGATACCTTGCTAGAAATTGAAGGTTTTACCAAAGAAGACGCACGAGAGTTTATTGTCGGGTACTTCAAAGAAAACGCGCATTTGGCCGAGAAGCTTTTAAACAAATTAAAAGTTGACAAAAATCTCCGGCAGCTGTCAGAAAGTCCTTTAAACACCGTACTTTTTTGTCTTTTTTGTGAAGACTTCGACGGTATTTTTCCAGAAACTGGTACGCAGCTGTATCTAGGAATGGTAGAATGTGTTCTTAGGAGATACAGAAAAAAAAAAGGATTACCATTACCAAAAACCGAGGACGAAGACCTCACCAAAGTATACAAGACTCAACTTGAACAGCTTGGCTCGATCGCGTTAAACGGTCTTCTTCACAAGAACATGCCCTTGGAGGAAGGCGAGTTTGAAAATTGCTCAGAAGAATTACCTGAATTCGGCTTCTTTTCCGTTGAGTGTAGCCGTAAAAAAGTGAATCCATCTCTGAACTATTGCTTTTTGAATCAAACATTTCAGGAACTGTTTGCGGCATTTTACGTCTGTTGCCTGTTTCGTTCAGAGACCTTAATTATCGGCGACAAATATTTTAAAGAGCTTAAACAGGTGCTTTTGTTCACATGCGGCGTGCTAGCTTCGCAATCGGAAGAAGCCATAAAGGCTTTCGTCTCGTGTATTACTAAGCAAGTAAACGATGAATCTACGATGTCAGTTGCATTGGAATGCATTCAAGAATGTAAAAACGAAAAGAGTCGTACCCTTCATCTGCACTTAGCTCGTATTCTTGGCTCGCATCTTCAAATAACACAGTTGCATTTGGCATGGAATCAACTTGGTACTGGTGACTGTACTGCACTAGCGGAAGCAATCAAACACAATTCAACAATAACACAGTTAAATTTGTCATGGAATGAACTTGGTACTGGTGACTGTACTGCACTGGCGGAAGCAATCAAACACAATTCAACAATAACACAGTTGAATTTGTCACTGAATAGTCTTTGTACTGCTGACTGTACTGAACTGGCGGAAGCAATCAAAGACAATTCAACAATAACACAGTTGGATTTGTCAGAGAATAGCCTTGGTGTTCGCAAGTATACTGCACTGGCACAAGCAATCAAACACAATTCAACAATAACACAGTTGAATTTGTCACGGAATCGTCTTGGTAATTGTGACTGCACTGCACTGGCGGAAGCAATCAAAGAAAATTCAACAATAATACAGTTGGATTTGTCAGCGAATGACCTTGGTACTGGTAAGTGTACTGCACTGGAAGAAGCAATCAAACACAATTCAAAAATAACAAAGTTGAATTTGTCAAAAAATCGCCTTAATACTGGTCGCTGTACTGAACTGGAGAAAGCAATCAAACTCAATTCAACAATAACACAGTTGAATTTGTCAGAGAATGGACTTGGTACTCGTGACTATACTGCACTGGCGGAAGCAATCAAAGACAATTCAACAATAACACAGTTGGATTTTTCAAGCAATAATCAACTTGGTACTGGTGACTTTACTACACTGGCGAAAGCAATCAAAGGCAATTCAACAATAACGCAGTTAAATTTGTCAAACAATCGCCTTGGTCTTCTCAAGTATACTGCACTGGCACAAGCAATCAAACACAATTCAACAATAACACAGTTGAATTTGTCACTGAATAGTCTTTGTACTGGTGACAGTACTGCACTGGCAGAAGCAATCAAAGAGAATTCAACAATAACACACTTGGATTTGTCAGAGAATGACGTTGGTACTTGTGACTGTACTGCACTGGCGAAAGCAATCAAACACAATTCAACTATAACACAGTTGAATTTGTCATGGAATGACCTTGGTACTGGTGACTGTACTGCAATGGCGAAAGCAATCAAAACGAATTCAAGAATAACACAGTTGGATTTGTCCGGGAATGACCTTGGTACTGGTAAGTGTACAGCACTGGCAGAAGCAATCGAAGTCAATTCAACAATAACACAGTTGAATTTGTCAAACAATCACCTTAATACCGGTTACGGTACTGCACTGGCGAAAGCACTCAAAGGCAATTCAACAATAACACAGTTGGATTTGTCAAAGAATGACCTTTGTAATGGTAAGTGTACTGCAGTGGCAGAAGCAATCGAAGAAAATTCAACAATAACACAGTTGAATTTGTCAAACAATTGCCTTAATACTAGTTACTGTACTGCACTGGCGAAAGCAATCAAACACAATTCAGCAATAACACATTTGGATTTGTCATGGAATGACCTTGGTACTGCTGACTGTACTGCACTGGCGAAAGCAATCAAACACAATTCAACAATCACACAGTTGAATTTGTCACTGAAATGTCTTAGAACTGGTGACTGTACTGCTCTGGCGGAAGCAATCAAACACACTTCAACAATAACAAAGTTGGATTTGTCACACAGTCGCCTTGGTACTGGTGACCGTGCTAAACTTGCGGAAGCAATCAATCGCACTTCAACAATAACACAGTTGGATTTGTCACACAACGAACTTGGTACTGGTGACTGTACTGCACTGGCGGAAGCAATCAAACGCAATTCAACAATAACACAGTTGGATTTGTCAAGAAATGACCTTGGTACTCGTGACTGTACTGCACTGGCGAAAGCAATCAAAGAGAATTCAACAATAACACAGTTGGATTTGTCATGGAATGACCTTGGTACTTGCGACTGTATTGCACTGGTGGAAGCAATCAAACACAATTCAACAATAACACAGTTAAATTTGTCACTGAATCGTCTTGGTATTGGTGACTGTACTGCAATGGCGGACGCAATCAAAGAGAATTCAACAATAACACAGTTGAATTTGTCATGGAATGGACTTGGTACTGGTAACTGTACTACACTGGCAAAAGCAATCAAACACAATTCAACAATGACACATTTAAATTTGTCAGGGAATGGTTACTGCACTGCACTGGCGGAAGCAATCAAACACACTTCAACAATAACACAGTTGAATTTGTCACACAACAAACTTGGTACTAATGACTGTACTGTACTGGCGAAAGCAATCAAAGAGAATTCAACAATAACACAGTTGGATTTGTCATGCAATGACCTTGGTACTGGTGACTGTACTGCACTGGCGGAAGCAATCAAACACACTTCAACAATAACAGTTAAATTTGTCAGAGAGTGGACTTGGTACTGGTGACTGTACTGCACTACCAGAAGCAATGAAACACAATTCAACAATAAGTCAGTTGAATTTGTCACTGAATCGTCTTGGTACTGGTGACTGTACTGCACTGGCGAAAGCAATTAAAGACAGTTCAACAATAACACTTGGATTTGTCAGGGAATGACCTTGGTACTGGTAAGTGTACAGCACTGGCAGAAGCAATCAAACGCAATTCAACAATAACACAGTTGAATTTGTCAAACAATCGCCTTAATACTGGTTACTGTACTGCACTGGAGAAAGCAATCAAACACAATTCAACAATAACACAGTTGAATTTGTCAGAGAATGGACTTGGTACTCGTGACTGTACTGTACTAGTGGAAGCAATCAAACGCACTTTAACAATAACACAGTTGGATTTGTCACACAGTCGCCTTGATACTGGTGACTGTACTACACTGGCGGAAGCAATCAAACACATTTAACAATAACACATTTGCTTTTCTCACTCAACGAACTTGGTACTGGTGATTGTACTGCACTGGCGGAAGCAATCAAACGCAATTCAACAATAATACAGTTGGATTTGTCAGGGAATGACCTTGGTACTGGTGACTGTACTGCACTTGCGAAAGCAATAAAAAAGAATTCAACAATAACACGGTTGGATTTGTCATGGAATGACCTTGGTACTTGTGACTGTACTACACACTGGCGGAAGCAATCAAACACAATTTAACAATGAGACAGTAAAATTTGTCAGGGAATGGTTACTGTGCTGCACTGGCGGAAGCAATCAAACACACTTCAACAATAAGACAGTTGAATTTGTCACACAACGAACTTGGTACTGATGACTGTACTGTACTGGCGGAAGCTATCAAAGACAATGCAACATTAACACAGTTGGATTTGTCACACAACAAATTTGGTACTGATCACTCTACTGCGTTGGCGGTAGCAATCCAACACACTTGAACAATAACACAGTCAAATTTGTCAGAGAATGAACTTGGTACTGGTGACTGTACTGCACTAGTGGAAGCAATTAAACAGAATTCAACAATAACAAAGTTCAATTTGTCAGGAAATGACCTTGGTACTGGTGACTGTACTGCACTGGCGGAAGCAACCAAACACAATGTAACAATGACACGGATGGATTTGTCATGGAATGACCTTGGTACTTGTGACTGTACTGCACTGGCGGAAACAATCAAACACAATGCAACAATAACACAGATAGATTTTTGAGAGTATGAACTTAGTATTGGTAACTGTACTTCACTCGCGGAAGCAATCAAACACACTTCAACAATAACAGTTAAATTTGTTAGAGAATGAACTTGGTGCAGGTGACTGTGCTGCACTGGCGGAAGCAATCAAACACACTTCAACAATAACTGTTAAATTTGTCAGAGAATGAACTTGGTACTGCTGACTGTACTACACTGGCAGAAGCAATCAAACACAATTCAACAATAACACTATTATGGATAACCGCGTAACCTTTATTTTTATTGATGCACATTTTGCTGTACAAAGATCAAGATCGCCGCTTCGGAAACGCTTCTCCTGGTGACAAATAGAGGTTTGCTAAACAGAGGTTTATAGAAAAAATAACAATAAGGAAAACGTACTTATGAAAGAAAAAGGCACTAGGAAGTACAAATCTTACCGATTGTGTGGAGAAAGACAAACGGCAAAGGCAGAACGCTTGGATGCTGCACCGGCGAGATGCAATAACAACTGACAACGACGCCTTGCATAAAATAAGCAATGAAAATACACAAATTCTAGGGGCTCTCGAGGGAACCATAACTGACCATAAGTTATGAAGGGCTCTGATTGAAAGTTTCCGAGGGAACGACAGCTGTCCTTAACATTCCTGCCCCTAACAAACTACTTGGGAACAAAAAAACAAGGAACTTTGTTACATATAGCCTACAAAGTTCTATACTCGTGCGGACAATGAAAAGTTCTCAAGAAACACAGCTTGAAAATCGGCCTGGTCAGGTGGCCATCCTTCGCCTTGTGGACCAGAACGACACGACCTAAACGCCACTGACCTCGAGGGATATTCTCATCTATGATCAAGACCAAGTCATCCTCGTTTAGATCACGACAAACGGATAACTACATACGGCGTTCTGTAAGGTCGGAAGGTATTCCCGCAGCCAGTGTCTCCAAACGACGTCAGCAAGGTATTGAACTTGTCTCCAATGACGTCGACTGTACTGATCTTGTTTGGAAAAGGAACCTGGAGGCATAGCCTGATTCGACTTCAGCATTAGCAAATGGGTACGCGCTCTGCATCGGTTGGATCGTCAGGATTCTGCGTCAACGGACGTGAATGCAAGATTGACTTCGCTTCGGCCACAACAGTAAGCAACGATTCGTCTCCCACAACTTGCTCTGAAAGCAGCACACTAAGGATTTTCTTCTCAGACCTGACAAGCCTCTCCCAATCACCACCCATGTGTGCAGCGGCTTGCGGATTAAAGATCCACCCTATCTCTTGTTAGGATGTATACGTGTCTATCCACTGTTGGTTCCTTCCATCGAGTGCTGCTCTTAGCTCACGTTCGCCTGCATGGAAATTAGTACCATTATCACTGCAGACCACTTGAGGTCTTCCTGGTCTAGTTGTAAATCTTCCCATAGCGCTAATGAAGGAGTCGATGTCCAAAGAATGTGCGATTTCAATGTGAATCGCCCTTGTAGTCAAACAGGTGAAGATACATCCATAAAGCTTCTGTTTCACAAGCACCGGACCAAAATAATCAACACCAACAAAGGTAAATGGTGGTTGATCTGAGATGAGGCGTTCCGAAGGTAAGTCAGGTCCTGCCGATGCATTCCTTCTGCGGCAACTGAAGCAATTTCGCAGCACTCATCGCACTTTCACACGACCTTTAACAATCCAAAACTTCTGCCGAATGGAGGTCAGCAAGTGTGCTCTGCCTGCATGAGCCAGCTCTTCATGGTACTTTCTGATGATTATGTCAGTTACGTGGTGTTTCTTTGGGAGAATGATCGGACGTTTAGCCTCTTCGGAAGTCTGGGCGTTACCTAGGCGACCTCTAACTTGTAAAATTCCGTCAATTAACACTGGGCAGAGCTTATGGAGTGGGCTGCGCGAGCTCGAACTCCTGGTGAAAAAAAAAGGTTTCCTGCTGCACTGCGGTGAGGACGGCTCTTTCAGCTGCAAGAATCTCCTCCACTGAGAGCTCCGCTTTGATGATTTTCTGGTTAGCGCCCTGCTTGCCGTGCAACTTGCTAGATAATTAAATCCCAACAAGCAAGCAACTCCCCTTTTAAGGCGATCCCAGGAGCAGTAATGATCAATAAACGGATGCAAGGCATTCTGATGAGATGCCATGAGTACTCGACCTTCCAGTTTTACGTCGGGATGCTCATTGGACAGTTCAGCGACCACTATTCTTTTTGGCCAACATTCTTCTTTTTTCCACAAAAAATCTGGACCATTGAGCCGACGTTTACTCTCGATCAGGCACTCAGCGGTTAAGCTGCTCGGAACGTCATCAGCGGGGTTGGATGTGGAATCCACATATCGCCACTGCTCTGGAGAAGAACCATCATGGATAACCGAGAGACGATTCGCTACGATTTGTGTGGAACCTCTTTGACATGTTCCGGATCAACTGAATAACCGAGGTCGAGTCACACCAGAAAATACCTTCAACCAAAGGCAAGTCAAGCTCCCTCCGAAGCATGTGATCCATCTTGACAGACATGACGGCAGCAGACAGCTCCAAACGGGGGATGGCTATAGATCTAAGTGGTGCCAGACGGGATTTTCTGAAAATGTAGGAGCAGTGAATGTTACCATGGCCATCAACAAGGCGTAGGTAAGAGGCTGTTCCGTACGCACCCCGAGAGGCATCAGAAAAATGGTGTAGTTGAACTCGTAGAACGTCACCAAACCCTAAAGGTTTAAAACATTTGCTCACAACAATCTGCGATAGCCTAGGCAAGTCAGCTAACCAATCTTTCCAACGCTTTAATTCTTCTCCGTTGATCCTCTCATTCCAGCCTAACTTCTTCTTGCACAGCTCCTGAAGGATCATCATAGGTAAGAGAGTGAAAGGGGCCACAAAACCCAGAGGATCATACAGTGAGCTTGCAAAAGACAACACCCCACGTCTAGTCAAGGGTTTGACAACTTTAAAGCAGAACTTGTTGGCTCCAACATTTCACTGAATCCCAAGGGTGCGTTCAACTGGAATTTCATCCAAGGCTAGATCGACAAGAGAGGCCGCCCTCTCGCTCCGAGGTATACTCTCTAAGACTTCGATCGTTGCTTATCCACTTTGTCAAACGAAACCCTCCGCGCGACAGCAACTCGGTTAACTCTTTTTGCCTCTTGAGATGTTTTCAGGGACTTAAGACAATCGTCTACGTAAAAGTTTCTCCTTACAATACGGACAACGCCCGTGGGAAACTCATTTTGGTTATCTTCAGCTGTTTCATAAGACAGAAACCTGTACAACTAAGGGAAGATGTCGCACCAAATACATGTACAACCATTTTGCTCTCCTCCGGAGATTGGCTTAAATCGCCACTCGGCTACCATAGGAATCTTTACGCGTCACAATCTTCCGAGTCGACTCTGTCTTGATGAGACATGGACTCGATATTAGCAACGACGACAACAGGCTCTTCCGGGAAACGCATCAGCACACCAGTTAAGTTGTTGTTCAAATCGGGACCCTGAAGCAACATGTCCTTCAAGGAAACGCCAAGAAAGTTAGCAGCGCAATCGAACACTACTCTCACTTTCCCTGGCTTTCTAAGATGGAAGACCGGATGGTGTGGTAGGTATCAAACAAACTTCTCTTCCGTGGGGAGGAGCTCACCGGAAGAAAGCTTCGCTGGATGACCTTTAGACAAATACTTATTCATGGTGGTGGTGTACTTCGCACGACGGTCTTCATTCTTGAGGAGTCTTCTCTTGAGCTGGTCTAACCTTGACTCTGCGAGACTTTGGTTATTTAAAATTAGCGGAGGGCGACGTTTCCATGTTAACCCCGATCTGATAATGACCTTTCACCAACGCAACGGTTTCCTTCATAATCTCCAGGGCCTGCTTTTCCTCCAGTGACATCGAGACTCTTGATTCAGCCAAGCAGTCACTAAAATCAGACCTCCACAGCTTTTCAAGCTGGAGTTGTAATAGATCATCTTTTGAATGAACAAGATTCACGTGGGCGCGGCCAGTCTGATGAGCCGGACCAACCGATCTTAAGAGGGTCCACCCCAACGGGAATTTGATTGCATAAGGTTCATTACCAGTGCCTCGTCTCTGATCAAGGACCCAAAACGCGTCCGGGCAATCAGCGCCAATTAAAAGCATCACTTTACGTCCGTCAATGCGAGGGAGGTCTATGTCGCTCAAATGAGACCAACGTTTGACGTCATCAGACACAGGAAACTTCCTTCTGAGACAGGAATCTTATCAACTGACTAGACGCGAGGAAGGGAAATACTTCCAGTAGTATCAAGACTGGTAACTTGCACGCTAACCTCTCTCCCACTCTTCTCGTGATCTTCCCTATTGAGGGTCGACAAAGTAAACTGACGCGCGCTGAACCCCGCTTAGCCCAAGTTTCTCGAAAAGCTGGAGGTCACAAAGAGACACGTCAGAACCATCATCCAGCAAGGCATTCGTCTCTGCCATCCGACTATTGCTACAACCTTGAACTCGTACTGGCACAACTCGTAGGCTAACTCTTTTCTCAGAGGGTCTCTCTCCACCTTTCAGAACGTTAACCGACCCGTGACTTGCTATAAGACTGTTTTCTCCCTCTCTTATTTCGCCCATTTCGGCAGGTGGGTGCAACAACGAGTGATGCTTCTTCTGACAACCAGGTCTATCACGTGCTCCCCTCGCTGCACATCCCTTCGCGTAATGGCCGGTACGAGGCGGTTCCGGCAAACACGCTTCTGAAAGGTTACATCCAAACGTCCTTGATACGACTTCCCGTTGAAGATTTTGCAGTTCGATAGGGTATGTGAACATGAACACAAAGGCATTTGAAGCACGAGGCTTGGGGGCCTAGAGGCGGATCAAAACGTGTGCGCGTGTCCTCTAGACGTTCATTTCGTGTAATCTCGCGAGTGTTACCTCGTGGGCCCTCGCGCGAAAAACCCATAAGCTCTCACGTGAACTTCCTCGCGTACTCTCATTAGCGCGCCCACGTGTGCTCTCGCGAGTAGGGCTACCCGGATCTTCGTGTGGGATATCGACCAAAACTCTTTCCCTTGAGACTCATCACCGCGCACGGTAAAATTCGTCTCTCGACGGGGAACTTCATTCAGATGGAGACCAAACATGTTATTAGCGGTATCTGCGCTCTGTTGAACGAAGGCGGTAAGGTCGGAAGAACAAGGGCTTTTCCCAACTCTAAATATCGTCTCGGCGCTTCGTCCATTTCCTTTATAAATATGTTGGCAAGCGATCCATAAGTCCCAACAGAGTTTCTGAATTGTTCAAATCTGCATCGAAACCCAATTTGTGAAAGTGTGAACTCACACTTGAGCATCTGGCGCGAAAGAGACTACAATGCTGCACTATCTGTAGGCTGATGGTTAGCTCGAACGCGGTGGTTAGCTCGAAAGCTAAGCTCCTCTGACCACCGTACACTTCTACCCAAGCCATTAATTTTCTTTTTTTCCCTTCTTCTTCTTCTTTATTAGTATATTCCTACCTCACTATATATAATATAAATATTTTAAAAAGTGTAAATAATAAAATTGAATTGAATTGAATTAATTGACTGACCCTTTGCAAGTTGGTTAATGTGGCCTCGCGCTACTATGTGAGGTCTTGCAAACTGGTGATGGAGAACCTCCCTCGCCCTGTCGTAGCCTTCCTTTGACTCTGAGACACGACAGTTTTCAATCACCTCTATGGCTTCACCTGAACAAAATTGAATCAAATAGGTCAACTTCTTCCTTGGATCATCAGTAAGACCAGCTCCGTTCACTTCGAAGCTACGGATAAACTTGCAATACTCTAAAGGACTTCGTCGAAGGTGAGAATTTCCGGTCTTGGCATACTAAATCCTAGAGCTAGTGTGACGTCAAAGACTGCACCAAGTTGCTGAAGTCACTTCTGTCTGTACCAGATTTGGTGCCGCAGTCATCAATCAAGCTTGTAGGAAAAAGTATCAGTGGCTTGGATTCCCACTCCGGAGCTAAGGGATTTAGGAACGATTTGCTTGGACCCACGCGGTCCTTAGAAACCGACTCAGTTAAGTCCGGATTTCTTTCGTAAGGCCCATGCTGACAAGCTGGTCTTGGGACACTTTCATCTTTAGGTACTTCGGAATAGCACGGCTGAAGAAACGTTTCATTCAAACCACGGCCAACACGTTTCAATTCTAAGGCAGCTTCCGGTTCCATCCATGTTCTTTCACTCGCGCTATCCAGTTCGTATTCGTGTATTAACTTCAAACGTTCTACTTGTTTCTTCAAATCAACCCTTTTCTGTTTTAGGGACTGGTCAAAAAGTATGGGGGGTGGGCCAGAGCATTTGGAAATGTGGTTGATAAAAAACACATGACCCACCCCCTCCCTTCGGCACAAAAATGACTGACCCATGCCTAAAGCAAGGTTGGAAATTGCATGACCCACCCCCTAGTTAAAACAT
>BOPM01000960.1:46142-53031 GCA_022179025.1 Porites australiensis | reverse complement strand
TCACTGTCATCAGTGATTGTGTACAATCCAGAACTCGTTTCTCCAGCAGCTCTGTAGGCCTGGCAGCTCTTTCTCTTTTCACAGTGTCTACCAATAAACTTTGCTGGACAAGAACAGTTGCACCTGACACTCGTGGGCTCACATATTTCCGTACATGTTCCTCCATTCTGACAAGGATTATTCTTGCAGCAGCCGCTCACGCATGTGACGTCACCATCACATGAGGTGGCGTGGTGTTTCCAAAAATTGATCAAACAATTTTTTTTTAATTTTTCGTTTATACAGAATAATTGGAGTGAGCAGCGTAAAAATGTCTTTGAAAAAGCCCCGCTGGCCCTATATACTGCGTTCTTTAAAATTCAAACATTGAACAGCATGGCACTAATTCCTTAGCAAGAAAAGTGTGGCGAAGACGAATGTATTGTACCTTTTCTTGTCCGCTCCTGTCTTAACTTATCTTAATGGCTGAAAAACCTGACAAGGAATAAAAATAAATACTTGGCTTCCACTTGCCGAAGGCTGGAATGCAGTGTGAGCTTGACCTGCTAGTAAGTCTAAAGGATGTAAAAACACGACCGAACAACGTACGGGAAAGGTCTAAACTGGTTAGAAGCGGAAAATGGAAAAGAATTGAAGTGATGAATAAACAAAGCTACCCTAAGGAGACATTGCGAATTTGCTCTTTGATGCGCGTATACCTTCCACTCCTTACTCCCCAGCTGCAACGGCTTCATACGTACAACATTACCTCCTTTAAGTGTGGGCAAGTCACGCGAGCATTTTGGTTGTGGTACTTAGACTGCTGGAACTGCCGCTTAGTCAGTTGTTGAATGTACTCGTTCACTCTGTGGGGCTCTAGGCTGGAGGAGAGTCCTCCTTGTGGGCAGGAGTGTTATTTTCCGGTTCATTAAACGTTCAACAGCACTTGATTACATTCCTTGTGTCGGTGTATTGCGGTAATCAGGAATTGCGATATATATATGGGTCTATCCCTGCACTCAAAGCTTTGGGTAGGAGGTTATTTGCTGTTTTCATTGTTGATTGCTCTTTGTCGTTCGCTTTCCTGTTCCCAGGAGAGCTAGTTCTGTCCCAATGGTTAGCGAATTCACGAAACTATGATAACACAAATGCGAGGCATTGTCGCTGACCAAGCGATCAGGGCAACCATAGCGAGCAAAATGGTTCTTCAGCTTCAAAACTAGCGCTTTTGAGGTGGTACTTGTGAGGCAATCAATTTCCCAGGAATTGCTTTTATAATCTACCGTGATCATGTACTCCTTCTTTTTTAGTTCAAACAGGTCATCTCCTACTTATTCCCATGGTCGACTGGTACTTTGTTTGGTATCAGAGTCTATTTTTAGTGACTGCTCTCATACTCGCGACAGGTTATAGAGGTTGCGATCAGCTCTTTTGGTTCGGCGTTCATGTTCAGCCAAAATATTGTTTCCAGGGTGCTCTTCGTAAACATGATTCTGTGCTAAGGTGTGTGAAGCATACAAATTCGTTTCAGGCCTTTCGTAAACTAAAAGGAACTACGATTTGTTACCCCCGGAATATCATTCCATTGCGTACCGACAACTCGACCCTCAAGCTGAAGTAGAGGGTTATCTGCTCCGGTATTTGACTGCTATCGTCTGGCCAGCCAGATGACAGCTTTCAGGGTTTACAAGATCTCGTCATTCTCAGTTGCTTTCTGGATCTCTCGGAGTCTAGACGTGGATACAGGGAGAAAAGCGGCTGCGTTGATGCTCTCAAATTCAGCTGCAGTCGGATGTACAGTGTTCGACAGGTATGCTCTGGAGAGTCTATCGGCCAGGTAAAGCTTTTTGTCACGCTTATACTGCACCTCATAATCATATTTCCGAAGTCTCATTATCGTAACGTGAAGGCGTTTTGGCGCAAAGGCGAGAGACTTCTTCAGGATAAATTCTAGCGGCTTTTGGTCGCTTTTTAATTTTCACGTGGCTTCCGTAGGTGTATTTTTTTTAATTCTCGAGTGAGAATACGATCGCAAGCATTTCCTTCTTAATTCGCGCATATCGTTTTTCGCGGTCTCCGTGAGCGATCGGTTTGCCTCTTTGTAGAGGGGTAGCCCATAGGTCTTTCTTACTGGTATCACTTTTCAAGCTCGGCCTTTGGGTCGTGATAGCTAAGTAGTGGGGCGGTAGTCACAAAAGAAGCTTGACTTCTCCAGGTGCTTTCTCCTGCTCTTCCGTCCAGTTAAACTCGGTTTCTTGTCGTGTGAGACGGCGTATTGGTTCCGTGTGGTCTGCTGGGCGGGCAGAAACTTTGGTAAGTAGTTTACAAATCTTTTTAGCCTCCAAGAGATCTCGCTTAATGCTGAAAGACCAAATGGGAGGTTTTAATTCTCCACCTGTATATTCCGAATGGGAAGCGAAGATGGTCAACAGACTGGACTCACGTCAAGCTCATTGCCAGTAGTCGGCGGTAAGGTCGACGGTCAAAAATATCTTCCCTCAACCATATCTTTTATGAAAAAGTTTGCTCAATAAAGATTATTATTATTATCTCTGGCATTAGGTTGTCTAGAATCGGCAGCATGATGCGCTTCTCTCTTTACGGCTTGGTTCAACGGACGTGGATTTATGCATATTCTGAGAGAACCTGACCTCTTTGTTGCAATACCAACACTGCTTACCCATGCCGTCGGCTCATCCACTTTTGCTCATACTCCTACCTTCTGAAAGCGGTCTAGTTCACCTTTGAACTTCTCTCTCAAGACTATCGGAATCCGTCGCGAAGGCGTTACGGAGGGTTCAGCATTTTCATTAACACTTAGATGGACTGTGCCAGGCTGGGCTCCAAGATCCTCTCAGAAAACATCTGGATAGTGGTGAATTAAGCTCGTCAGCGGTTGAAATTTTTCGAATGTCCTCACATAGTTTTCTGCGGGTAGGCGGAACTGAGACAAAATCATCTTCATGCACAGTTATCAGCTCCATTTGTTGCGCAGTACGTGTACCTATCAAAGCTGTTAAATTATCAGAAACAACGACAAATTCGATGAATACTTCTTTCCAGTTTTGCAGTTCGAGACTTTTTAGTGGGTAGTCCCGAGGGGTTTCATTTCTGTTCCGTTCCACATCTATAGGGTTCTGTTTGATGGGTGTGAATTTTTGTGATGATACTTATCGAAGCTCCACAGTCCGCGACCCTGTACTTTTTCTTTTGTGCAGTTAGATTCATTATGATGGCGTAATTGTCCCAGATCTGTTTGAACTGTTTCCACTTTTCGGCAATGTTAGTAGTGGTATCGGAAATCGGAAGGTTTTGGTGGCGTTATACTTTGTATAAGTGGAGCCGTTTGCATACTGCCGCTCGTTTTGTCACCGGCCGGGAAAGAAATTGGAGCACATCACCCCTGAGGTAGAACAACTCCATTGGTTACCAGTCTCATATCGATTTATTTTAAAGCTTCTTCTTTTTATGTATAAAGCTTCAATATCTGGCGGATCTTTTGCACCATCAGAAATCGTCAAGTACCCTATGTTCAAACTCGCGTGACTTACTCATGCAGCCAAAGTCAAGAACTAAGACCTATGGAGACAGGGCGTTTGCCGAGTGCGTCCCAAGGATTTGGAACTCCCGTCCTTTTAAATATACGTCATTCCAGCACTGTCTCAATGTTTAAGACGAATCTCAAAACGTTTTCTTAATCTTTGTAAAGAGTAATTCTTTAGTCTGTTAGTTTCACTTTTGAGTTTATTAGCTTTCATTCTGAGTTCAGTAGTCTAAGTTTTTAGCATATTAGTTCTATTTTATTTTTTAATTGTTGTGAAGCACCTCGAGTAATTAATGGATGTTTGCGCTATATAAATGCAGTATTATTATTATTATTGTCATTATTATTATTATTATTATTATTATTATTATCATTATTACTATCACGATGTTCGGCTGAGGACGGCGAATTGTTTGGAGCTTGCAAGGTCACAGACGCCTCTGGAGTTTCTTCCAATTCAGACATAAGCTTAGACTCTTCGGGATCTTAAAATCAGTTACGTCGCCGCTTCCATCATGTTTCGATATCATATGTGTCGAGTGCGAGAGATCACCATAGTTAACTTAGTACAGAGTTCTCTTTTATCAAATCTAAAATTATTAATCATCGGACAGAAACATGATACATACAATGAGCTAGTGCTATTGAAGTTCACTTGATGGACATTGTAACAGAACGCAGGGTCAGAGATCCGAATCCCAATAAAACAGGGGCACCCAACGTCAATTTCGGAAAATATCTGTTCGGAAGACGATTTGAGATCTACAATTTTCGGAACATTTGTTGTAAAATTTCTTGCTTGCCTGCCTCTCCTAGGATTTTCAAACATCCAAAAAATAATATCATTGCCCTTTTATAACGGATTTTTAACCTTAAAAGGTCACCTAGAATTTTCGGGAGCCTTTTTCTGGCTGAAAGTTTTGAAAAGGTAAGTTTTGATCCCTATAATTTTCGGATCACTAGACTTTCAGCTAGGAAATCCGAACAGATGAAAAATTTTTAGGGGATAAAAATATACCTATATCAACCTTTTAAATACTAAAATACGTTTAATGCTACGTCTAAGTGGTTTTGAACTATATCCTCCTTGCCCCTGATAAAAGAAAGATCCAGTTATAGAAAATGATGTTAATGTAACTAAATTTTTTGAACGAGGCTGACCTTGGAAGAACTCTATGCTTTTTCACAAGGCGAGGATAAACGGGTTCTTTGTAAGTGGTTCTATGAGTTGCTTTGTTAATTTAGTCTTAACTTAGCTTATATCAGACCCAAATTTTCTCCTAGGCCTAATTCAATCGACGACCTTCGAACGAACCGAATTGAACCTACTGCTACCGAGCAAAAACCAGAGATTTTGCACATAAGCATTAGCTTCGACCAGGAGCACATAACTCGGAGCGCCAAAGCATCTTCCTGTACTCGCATAACGCCGTTTTCACCAAACAATCTATTCTAAAAACCAGTCAGCAAAAACTGTTTTATAGACCTGATAATTGTATTTTGACGTTTGGGTTTAATTTTTCTCAAATTCTCTCGCAGACATGCAAAAACTGCTTTGAACCTGTTTAAAACATAAACTGGTCCGTGAAAACGCCACCCTAGGCCCAGCATGGCAGTTGCTAGGTCCAGGTTATGGTTCGACTCAAGTGAACTTGGACGTTTGACCCGGCGTCCCTTAGATAGCCGTGATATGCTAAAAAAACGGTGGGGCTGAAAAACATCTAACTGCGAGGATATATGTTTGCAAAGATGTATTGTAATAAGTTTTTATATCTTTTGGCTGAATTCTCTTCGAAAGTTGTAATAACGTGAGCCCGGAGAATGTTTGAGAGAGCTCTCGTTTGTATAGTGGCTGCCTCCATTTAACTCGCAAGCTTTTCTTTCGTTATTTTCCTTGTAGTTGAACAAACACCGACAGTCATCTACACACCACATGTGACACTGAATTGGATTCATCGTCGCAGACTCATGAAAGACATGGCCAACTAATTCTGAGTTCTCCATTGCATCTCCGTTGATATTTAGCCCATATGTTTGGCATTTTCCTAGACTACAATGCGATTCGGCTTCAGTGAGTTTCCAAAATATTAACAAAAGCGTCAAAATCATAGTTTATGTTAAGTTATTTTACATGGCAACTTCAGTTAATCATTTCGTTGTCCTTAAAGCGACTCAGGTCAAAATAAATTATTCATATACTTTATTGTGCCGAAATTGGAAATGACGACCATTCCCTGGTGTGCCAAGTCCATTCGAAACTTTTATAATAATTGCTAGAATCGGAAATGTATGCAAAGGTTTTTTTATTTAAACAATCTAGCCGAACAGCTAATGCTGTTGTTTTACGTGTTTGTAAGAAGCGGGGGTTCTGTAGACAAATTAAAAACTCGCAACACTTCAAAGCTGAAGTTTATGATACACTAACAGTAATGATTTGTTTTAATGATTTGAGATGAGTTCTATGAAAATCGGCTTGAGGTCAGTAAACAGAAAATATTGTCAATAACTCAATTTTTGTATTATTCTACCAGATCAGGCCTATTTCAGTTTCACTTGGTACAAAATTGGCTGATGTAAACACCAAAATTAGACCCTCTATTCAATAACCCCCTGCAGCTTTTCCAACATGGTGTGCCCACTCTGCTTTTCCTGCAATATTTGAATGCTTGAGGTCAATTAAATAAAATCAGACGAAAATGGTGTAATTTACAATTGTCATTAGTGCGTTGTTTACAGTGAAACAAGGGCTTCACCTGTACAGATTACATCTTTAAAAACTTCTAGTCGGTTCTAAGTAAAGTCACATGGTGCCCAAATACGGTCATTTGTCAGGGGCACCCAACGAGAATATAGTTCAAAACTCCTTAAACATAGCCGTTGTTAAAGGTATTTTAGTATTTAAACAGTAGATAGAGGCATATTTTTATCCCCTAAAAGTTTTTGATCTGTTGGGATTTCCTAGCTGAAAGTCTAGTGATCGAAAATTATAGGGATCAAAACTTACCCTTTGGAACATTTCAGCCAGAAAAAAGGCTCCCGAAAATTCTAGGTGACCTTTTAAGGGTAAAAATCCGTTAAAAATGGGCAATTACACCATTTTTTAGATGTTCGAAAATCCTAGGTGAGGCAGACAAGCAGGAAATTTTACAACAAATGTTCCGAAAATTCTAGATCTCAAATCGTCTTCCAAACGGATATTTTCCGAAAATCGTCGTTGGGTGCCCCTGATTTGACTAAGTCAGTAACACAAGCAGACATTACTTTCTGATTTCAAAATTAGTGCGTGGAATCTAATTTCCTTACTACATTTACCATCTTTTCCTTGTTTTTGTTTTTTCGTTTTTTCAAATCTAAAACGTTTACTTT